>CABHPR010155780.1:0-15368 GCA_902168415.1 Peromyscus melanophrys | reverse complement strand
GACACTCCCTAAGAAGAGATAGAAACTATTAGCTCAAATGCACCAAACATTGGAGTATCAAACTATTTGAAGAGAAAAACCGATGGAACTCTAAGAAAAGATAGAACTATTGTAACTGCAGATTCTGTCAGACCCCTACCAGAAGTGAAGAGAAAGAACAGATAGAAAATAAGTTGATAATAGAGATGAAGCCAATAGCACTATCAGTTTGATTCCGTTGACATCAATGGATAATTTCATCAAAGAACATAGCACACATTCTCAGGCTCACATGCGGCATGCACCAGGAATGAGCATACATTAGGTCATCAGCATATCTTGTGTTTTCACAGGAATTCAAATTATACAATGTCTGCTCTCAGACTATAGCGGAATGTGAACTAGAAACCAGTTTTTTAAAAGATGACTGGAAATTCAAAAACTAAAATTGTACCACATAGTTTAAAAATACATGGGTCAGAAGAAATCTGACGATAAATTTTAAAATATTTTGTACTAAACAGAAATGAAGATAAAACTAGTTAACATTCATGGTATAAGTAAAAGCTGGTTACAAGGAAATGAAGACCATTGAATTCAAATAGTATAAAAGAATCTAATATTAATTACCTAAGTTTTCACTTTAGGAAATTATATGAAGAAGAGAAGAATAATATAATCTAAAATAACCAAAATAAGCCGATTGAAATTACAAAATAAATCAATGAGAAATTCAGAAAAAAAATCAATGAAACAGAAACTCAGTTATTAGGAAAAATCATTAACTCTGTTGTCCCCAGCCAGACTAAGATAAACTAAAATTTACTAATATAAGAAATGAAAGAATGGATATTATTAAATATTTTGTATATATTAAAAGGGTAAAAAGGGAATATTATGATAACCTAGGTGAAATGGAGCCATTCTTTGAGATAATCATCCAGAAAAACAAGATAAAGTTCTCTGAATAAGTCTATATTTTTAATTGTGTTAATAATTAAATGCATTCCTAAACAGGAAATACTATGATCAGATTGTTTCATTGCTGTGTCTATCAACTTCTTAGCTACAAATTACACCAGTTTTAAAGAATCCAATAAGAGATATTGTTAATGTTCCAGTCTTATTCTTCTCAAATTTCTAATTCTCCAATCTTTACCAGTGTCAATGAATTGCTATAAACCCACCTTCAAATCACATCTTCCATATCAGCTTGTCAACCAACAGCATCATCCCTAATCTGATATATATTTCCCTATTTGGAAGATTTCTTCACTCCTAAACCAGTCACAGGAGCAGAGATGTGGGACCTTGTGATATTCATTCTCTACTATGTGGAATCTTGTAACATTCATTCTCTACTATGTCCTTTTAGGACATTGTCTGTTAAAATGCAATTATTGTGTCAAAAGAAGTTCAAGTCACATACAAACAAACAAATAAGTAGTTGTTATTTTAATTTCCAACCAATACCAAGTGGTAGCTATGTGAGTGGGTCATCTTTGACTTCACAGAGTCAGTCTTTCAAGTAACTAAACTCCCAATCAAAATTTTAAAGCACTCACCTAAAAAACCTCAAACCTGAATCAGGTGATCTAAGCTTTCATAACTCACAGATCTTCAAAATGATGAAAGAAATAAATATAGTCACAGAGTAATGGACACCTTGTTATATAATAATATATAATAATAAATGTGATTTTAACATTTGCCTTATCAGATACGATGTCAGGTGTCATCCCTACCAAGCTATCTGCAGATTACCTAATGTTAGAGCACAAAAGAGTTGGTAAAACCCTGAGGTAAGAAATCTCAGAGATTTCTGTCATTGCCACACTGAGGGCAATGTGACTGTGATCTTCAATTATGTACATAAATAAAGCATGCTTTCTAGGTAAAGATTCATATAAAGTATCAGTGAAAATCAAAATAAATAATACAAACTTCTAGTTCAAGTGAAATTCTACCCAACTAATAGTTCCATAAGCAGTTTCTACTTCCTTTGTTTTGCACATGTACCTCTGTGTATAATCAACTATATATTAATAAAGCAAAAAACTCATTCATTTGGACACCAGAATTATAGATTATAATGTAACAGCAACATCATTTGAAATAGCAAAAATCTGAAAACAGGTCAATGCCTGTGGCCTTAATACAAGTAAATGATATAATGATGAATTCATACTAATGGATAGCCTTAAAATTATCAAGTGATAGTAACACATCAAGGTTGGATGGATGTCAGAAACATAAAATTAAGAAAAAAACCTCTTGCAAACTATACATTATATTATGAATTATGAATAACATAAATTTTTAACATGAAAATCAAATGGGATGTAAAATTTAGAGAAATATAAGTTTTAATTTACTTGAAATTACCACTTTTATGGGTGAGAGTAAGAGTATTTGCAATTTCATATACATCAGCATAAGAAATATGTATGGCAAAATTACAAAGAGGACAGTGAACTGAACAACACACAATATTTGTTTATTCATGTATTTGGTAAGGTTAATTTGATGGAAATGGAGATGTCAACAAAACATACTTCTCAAAAATCTATTCTCACAAAACATTCATTTTATTGAAGAAGAAAATAAATAATATACAGTCAATAATGAAAAAATGGAGACAAGGCACATGAAGTAGATTTGATGAGCTTTGCAGAGGGTAGCTAGTGTACACACAGGTTTAAGTGCAATTTTGGAAGAACTATGATGGGGAGGGAGAAGGGGGCCGATGAATCTCTATGGAACTAGCACTGTGGAAGAGAAAACAACAAAGGCAACTGTCCCAAACCATGATCTGGCTTGGATCATTCCAGAAGTGTCAAGGACCTGGCATAGGCTGGTAGCAACATTGTCAGACTGATAGCAAATGAGATCAAGGAATCGGGGTGAGATCATGGAAGGGTCATTCTGTCTTCAAACTCTAATAAGAAGCACCTGAAATAACACAGACAAATGAAAACAGTGACATGGAACTAGAGCAGTTCCCCTGGGGGGCTGTGAGAACTCATTCTAGACTAATTTTCAAGGTAAAATCAAGCAATTGCCTAGTTAATACAGATTATGAGAAAAGTGAATGAGGCAAGGATGACTTCCAATATCTTGGAGAACAGGTGGAATTGGAAAGGCAGAGGTAGGGTAGTCCTGGCTCTGAAAAGATATTATTTTGTTAGGTTATGATAAGTTAGGACTATTTACACGGAGAAATCAACTACTGAATTAGATATAAAAAGCTAGTGTTCAAAGGAAAGTTTTAAGCTGGCAATTGAAATACAAAAAGTCTGAAATATAATGGTGATTGTTTTTTACGAAAGAATAGAAACTGGGCCATATCACTAGTAAGAAACTGTAGATAAAGAAGACAGCGGAACTGATGACAAAGGCCCAGTCTGGGGCCAAGGAGAATGGAAGAGGAGTCAGAGGGATTCAGAAGGAGAGTGCTGAGTAAGGAAAAGCCAAATGTAGAGAAAATGATCCACTCTAGAAGGAAGTATAGGGAGGAGAGATAAGTAATATCTCATATTGCCTCAGCCCTAGCTCTCAGAGCTTTGTGGCAGATATGCTAATCAACTACTTACTAACACTACTTAACCCCAAGCAAAAAAAAAAATCAAATCCTGATTTGTGAATAGCGTCATTCTTCAAAAACTTACACTTTCTATTAGACTCACAATTGTATGTTAAGTCACGTGTAAATTAAATTTCTAATGAAACACGTTGAAAACCTTTATAACTAAACTACAATTCTAAGGAAAACAACACTAAAATGAAGCCTTCTGGGTTTATGTATTTCTCTTCCAAATATACTCCAAAAACTTTAATTTATTCTACAAACACAAAACACATTTTGGACACCTTTGCCCCTTAAGGAAGAATATTCATTACAAACATTTCCAAAGTTTTGTGTTTCTTTGTTTAACGTAACAGAAATCCATAACACCTTTTCTTGTGCCTGGCAAACTGCTTTCCCAAGGAACAAACTCCTAAATAGACTTTCTATGCCTGAGTCTATATTAAAATTATGAAAAGCAGTTATTCTTCTTGGCCATTAATTAGAGATTCACCATGATGAGAAGCAAAGCGAGGAAGGGAACACCAGAGACGGATGCTGCATGAAAAGCAGGTAAGCACTAAGAGGATTCACACACTGATTGCCACGGATAAACAGCATCTTACCAGGCAGCGTCTCTCCCCGTCTGTCCCCCCTTCTCCATCTCTTCCTCCTGCAGCCCCTTCCTCCTTTCCTAAAGTACATAAAGGAGCTGCCTTACTGGTGGTTATGTGATTGACCTCCATATAATGCTTGGAATGGTTTTCTAAAGTCCTTTCTAAATATATGCCAAGGGAATCATTTCAAACAAAAGCAGAAAGCTTTTCTGCAATTTCTGAGGGATTGTAGTTTTAGCCTCCAACCAAGTTCAGGACAGAGAGTTAGGCAAACACATTGGGATGATTGTCTAGGTTGAAACGGCTAGATATGGAAAAGAGGTATTTACCTAAATCTACACATATCATGGTAACCTGACTCATGTATATATACATATATGCGTGTTTATATATATGTATATATATATGTATATATACATGTATGTGCAAAGAGTTAAGTGATTATATCCATTTAAAGTCTCAACTGATTCAGTAATTTAAATTTTAAATTTAATAACTGAACATTGTTATGAATGGTTATGATAAAATATAAAATATTTATGCTTTATTTACAATTTTTAAGTTTAATTAAAATAGAACTGTATCATTTTCCCCTTCCCTTTTATCACTACAACCATCCAAAATCCCTTCCCGCCAACTTCTTCCATGCACCCCCATGCCCTTTCAAAGTGATGGCCTCTTTATCTTTGATTACTATTGTTACACACACACACACACACACACACACACACACACACACACACTTCTGTGCATATTATTTCAGGGGTGATGAGTTTGTAATTACCTTAGGGGTTCTATTGCTGTGATAAAACATCATGACCAAAAGCAACTTGGGGTAGGAAGGATTTGTTTCACTTAACACTTCATTAACAATCCATTACCAAGGGAAGTCAAAGCAGTAACTCAAGGCAGGAACCAGGAAGCAGAAACTGACAGGCAGGATGCTGCTTATTTGGCTTGTGTGCCTTCTTGTAACACCCAGGATAACCATTCCCAGTGGGAGATACAGCCCACATCAGTCATCAATAAAGACAACGTATCACGAGCTTGTACACTGGCCAGTCTGGTGGGGGCATTTTCTCAGTTGAGTTTTCTTCTTTCCAAATGACACTAGCTTTGTAAACTTGATATAACACTGCCTGGCACAGTACTGGATACTAATTCTCTCTGTGTGTAGTCACTGGCTGTGTGTAGTTCTTTGTCTAATGCTGGATCCCAGTGAGCTTTCTTGTTCCTCACTAGCACGTCCTTTGGGATTGTCTGTCGTTTTTCTGGGTTTTATTTTAGGCACACATATCATTGAGGCATCAAGGATGTAGGGTCCCTGTCATTTCTGGAAGCTAGTCTGACAGAAGTGTAGTGGATAGCCGTTCCAGCTTTGATCTGGAAGTTCCAACCCCCATTGAGGCTACGGCGGGGCAAGAGAGGACCCTGAAGACCTGAGATCCGGATGCGCTGGCTCTCTTGGTTCCTGGACCCTGGACACTGGAGGTAGACTGAGCAGAGTTCTCCAAAGAACACCGCTGGACTGCACTATGCCTTTCCCAGACTCTGTAAACTATCCATTCACTTGTAAGTTACCCCACAAAATAAACCTCCCTTTTAACTATGTGGAGTGGCCTTAATAATTTCACCAATATCTGGTGCCCAACGTGGGGCACGAATCCATGACTCTGAGGTTAAGAGTCTCATGCTCTACCAACTGAGCTAGCCAGGCTGGTGTCAGAAGTGATATTGGTGAAATTATTAAGGCCACTCCACGTAGTTAAAAGGGAGGTTTATTTTGTGGGATAACTTACAAGTGAATGGATAGTTTACAGAGTCTGGGAAAGGCATAGCACAGTCCGGCAGTGTTCTCTGGAGAACTCTGCTCAGTCTACCTCCAGCGCCCAGGGTCCGGGAACCAAGAGAGCTAGCGTGTCCGGATCTCCAGTCTTCAGGGTCCTCTCTTGGCCCCACCTTGTAGGTGTGACAGTTACCGAAGCCTCAATGGGGGTTGGAACTTCCAGATCAAAGCTGGAATGGCTACCCACTACACAGAAGACTTCCTGTCTCTCTGGCTCTTAGAGTCTTCCTCCCTTTCTTTAGAGAAGCCTCCTGAGCAGGAGTTGTGCTGTAAATGTATGCAGTGATGCTGGGCTCCCCATGATCAGTTGATCTCAACATTATGACCAGTTGCGATTTTCTGTAATGGTCTCCATTTGATGCCCAGTGTTTTACTGAAGCAATTCATTTTGCACATGGACAGACACAGTGCAGTATAGCTATTTCCTCCAAACTGAATCATTTTTCACTGGGAGGAAAGTGAGAGGCTCCCAAACCTCAGGAACTGGAGGAAGTTTACAAGGCTCAGTAAGCTCCTGAAACTTACAAGATTCACAAGGCTCTTCCTGTGATTGTGTAAGCAGTAATAGTTGCTGGGAACAGAGACTCTCCAGCCCATGGAGATACCTGCAAATTACACAGAGAGCTCTAGAGCTGCAACGTTTTTCAGTACTCGACCATGCTGGGGTTTGTTTTCTAGTAATGTATCAACCTCTGACTCACAATGCTTCTCACATAACCCCTCACCTATGTAATTGCAAATAACCATTCAAAAACTCACTGGTTTGCTAAGCTAGACTGGGGTGAAACCATTTCTTTGCTCTGTCATGGGTGCTAATCTGGGGATGAACTGACATTGGTTTAGGTCTCCCTAGGAAAACTTCAAACTTGCTTACAACCAGAAAGCACACATTTTTCTCCTATTCTTGTAGTTAAGTGGGTCTTATACATTGGTCATTTTAGCAATATATATTATGGAATAATACTATTTTTGTCTTACAGAAAAATATATTTTATTTTATTCTTCTGTTATATCAAGATTAACTATTCACAAAACCTAAAATAATTTATTCAGTATCAAACAGTCATCATCAGCTTTTCAACTGTAATGTCAGCTTTTATCTGACTTCTTTCCTTAGCTCTCATAATTGTTAGAAAAATAAGATATTACTGTCATCACTCATGATTAATGCCGTGTACTATTACTAATTACTGTATACAGTTACAGAACATCTCCCCACCCTCTCTCTCTCACACACATACACACATCACCACCACCACCACCACAATCACCACCACTACCACCACCACCACCTCCTCCACCACCACCACCACACCTACCGAAAGACAAAAATGAAAACTTTAGTACATTTGTACCTAAATACAAGCAAACCTGGGAGACAACTGGATGAAACCAGTGTGTGATTTGTTTATCATCTGAAGGCAGATTGTTAATACTCCAGAGGGAATGGCTGGAGCATGAATTAACTCAAGCCCATTTACAATTCTACAGTATACTTAACTACTTAACATGCGACTGTCTCTTGATGTATTGATATTTTTAGTGAATTTCAATGAAGACAATTTCTATAAATATTCTAGGACAGATATAATTAAATATGCAATGTTCATTTAGTTAAGGTCGGCTAGACAATAACAGAAAAGCAATGCTTGCTTTCACTACTCCGGAATACTCAGGACGTACTCATGAGAGCAGGAAGAGCCAACATTGTTATACACAGAAAGTCTCATTTATTTCAAAGTTGTACTCACTGATAATAGAGCATTCCATATCAAAATTCATTCAACAGAGGAGCTTTATTAGATAATTATTCTAATAACTTTTAATGCTTCAATTGAATAATCCCAAATATATTTATAAATTTACTGGGGTCAACAAAATTAAAATAAAAAAACAAAATCATTTGGATGGAAAATTTTTTAAATTCTTCATCTATAAGAATGTTGCACAGAAAATTTTGGCAACTCTGTTATGGTAACATAAATAAGTACAGCTTTCAGAAATAACCAATGGATTTAAGATGGTCATGATTTAGCAAGAGAAAGATCTGAAAGAAGCTTTCAGAATGACTTCACACAATAATGCTGCAGAATTTGCTGTGCGATCTGGCAATCCTTCAGGACACATCTCCAGTGGGAAAAAAAAATTGTACCTTTATCAATTACAATATTCACAACAATAAAGATACAGAGCTAACATAAGCATTCATTAACACATAAATGGATAAATAAAATGTAGAATATATCTATTTATACATGGTAATATTAGTTCAGCCTTAAAAATAATGAAACCTTGTCATTTGCCCCAACATACATGCAGTGAATAGGGGCCATTAAGTTACATTAATTTGGTGAGATACAGAAATACAATATTATATTATCTCACCTACATCTAGAACCCAAAAATATGTGATTCATAAAATAAGAAAATAGAATGGTAGTTGTCAGAATTGGGGTGCCAAGCACAAGAGGGGAAAATGCTTATAAAGTATAAAGTTTCAATTTTGCAACACAGACTCTCAGAGAGTCTTCATCAGAAGTGTTAAAAAGCTATGTGTTTGTTCACTAAATGTCTCAAAAATACTGACTGAATAATTAATTCAAGAGAATGTAGACTAGCAACAACTCTCCTAATAATATATGTACTTGAATGTGACATAATCTCTCGTTAATATGCAGGGCCGGCAAGAAAATCGAGTCTGAAATCCTGAAATCATGTAAATTCACGTTGGCATCAAGTCCATTTCATCGGCATCTCCGGTTTCTCCAAGGCCTTCTTTCACATGTCTGCCTGACCTAATCGCTCCCATTTCTCCAATCTTAAAATCACTTTATCAGGTACTTCCTAGGTGTGACTAATAAAATATTAAGCATCCAGCCTTCTCCAACCCCTTCTGTCACTTTCACCTGTTTCAAGATTATAGTAATCTAACCCATTGCCTTACTTCTCTGGCTTTTTCATGGGAACCCAAATTCCTTTACACAAGGTCTATTTCGTCCAGCGAAATTATAGGTGGGACATAGGTACATGATAGGCATTTGGGAAATAATTGTTAAGAAATAGTAAAACAATGAAATGTCTAACATGAAATTTAAACTGCTATACTCTAGTTTAAAGCCGCCTTCTAAAGTTCATATTTAAATTGACTGACCATTGTAAATATTGGTAGGTGGAATCCATAATAAGTGATTAGAGTGTGAGTGACCTACCCTCACGGATGGAATTCTGCCAGTATACCAGGACTGCTGTGCTTTTCTGAGGGGCTCCTTGCTCTAGAAGCAAGCTCTCTCTCTTACACATGTATTCACTGCTCCCATGGCCATTAAATCCACAGCATGCGTGTGCTTTCTTGCCATGAAATGCCCGCTATAGCTTTATGGCAGAGAAGGTCTTTACCAGAAATAGCACTTAAATCCTGGACTTCCCAGCTTCTAAAGCTGCAACGCTGAAAGATGATTTTAGTTGTTGATATAGAGTCTGACTCCTCCGACTACACTAGCTTTCCACTATTGATTCTCTACCTTAGCCTCTCCCGAGCACCGGAGTTCCAGATGTGCATACAACTGGTTATAAATCTTGTTGTTTCTTTTTTTTTTTTCAAATTATTTGGCACATGGCTTGCTGCTGCAGTAGCACAAAGTGGACAAGTAATATTTTCATAAATCTTATATATGTTGAGGGGTAATAGAGAAGTTTTTATTACTGTATTAAGCATACTCAAAAATGAGTCTATCACATGATTTTCATATTGTGCACTTTGATCATTTTTCTACCATCACCTGTACTAGCTCTCTTCCCTATCCCCTCACAGCTGTTCTTCCCACTAATAATTCCCGTCTACTTTAACGTTTTTGTTGTTGATGGCTCTTTGGTTTTTAGATTTCACATATGAACAAAAACATGTAATATCTGCCTATGCTTCTAGTTTATTTTTGCCTGATATAATAATCTCCATTTCTTCCTTTTTCCTGTGAACTGTTAACATTGTGGTTGTATTTTTCATAATGGCTGAATAGTATAGGGAAGTACTTTTAGGATCTATGTTCAAAGATTTCATCACCATCACTGAAAACCATATATATCTAAAAAATGAGCAAAGAATTTTCAAAGAAATACAGCCTAGAAGAAACAAGTTTAAAATCAACCAAGTATGAAAACACCATAAAGTTAAAAATTAATAGCAGAAACACAAATTAAATGAGAAAAAAATTAATTTATGTCAGGACAATTTTTATTTTAAAATGCAGTTTTTGAAATCCTGTGGTGGGAAAAGTTGTCATATGCAAGTAATGGACGATGCCACATAAGCATGCACAAACATTTCTGGATGAAAAATCCTCAGGAAAAATAACTGTGAGCTTTGGTCCTAGTATTTACACACATATGAACAAGACCAGGAAAACATGCAGACATCAACATTTACAAATAAAATCGTCATTATGGGGCTCGGGAGGTGGCAGAGTGGGTACAGGTACTTGCCGTACAAGCCTGAAAGCCTGAGTTTTGACACCAACACCAAGAACCCAGACGAGAGCCACGCACGGTATCCCAGGCATCTGTCATTCCAGAGCACCCCTGTGGGAAGACAGAAGATGGATAAAAAGAACCCCTGATAGACTGGCTTCTACAGTGATGACGAGACTGTCTCAAACAACGTGGGGGGATGAGAAACAACACCCAAAGATTTTCCTTCTACATCTACATCCTGTCCATGGCAATAGTGTGTCCACACCCACACACATGAACAAACATGAGCAACACATGGATGAGTGCACACACGCACATGCACACACACACACACACACACACACACACACACACACACACACACTTACTTTAATTTTTAAAAATTGGCATTATGTCAACATAACAGGAAAATATTTATAACAAACCAAATCACTTAAAGGGTGTATTGGTGTTCTTTCGTATCAGAATAAAATGTCATACTGAGCCCCTTGACTAACAGTTCATTTTCTCATAGTTCCAGAGCCAGCAAGTGCAGTCAAATTGGTAACATGGTGATTTCTCATGAGGCCTTTCTCTTTGCTTCTTTGTTTCTTCCCAGGAAACTACCCCTGTATACATGGAGAGAGAGATTTTCTATCATCTCTCTGCTTTTAAGGCCACAAGATCTACAGAATTGGGGCCCTACCCAAATAACATTATTTAACTATATCTCCCTAAAATTCTTATCTTTATATACAATCAAAATAAGTGTTAGAACTTCAAAATGTGAATGTTGGGGTTGGCAGGTTAGGTGCTTATCATCAAGCCTGACAAACTGAGTTGCTGAGACCCACATAATAGAAGGAGAGAACCAACTCTACAAGTTGTTCTCTCACAGCCATATGCTTACTGTGACATGCACACACTTATACAGACACAAATTAACAAACAAATGAACACATGCAATATATATAAAATGTGTAATAACATATATAATGAATGTGTGTGTGTGTGTGTGTGTGTGTGTGTGTGTGTGTGTGTGTGTGTTTATGTGTGTTTTGGGTACACAATTCAGTCCATAATGCAGAATTTCTAAATAAGTTATGAAATATCCTAAGATAAACTACTATGAAATTATACATGTAGAATCACATTTTCAAGAAGATTAATGAGATCATAAATGTTAACACTTATGATCAGTGAAATATTAGGCCATGAAATAGACATGCACTTAATGTCAATTTAGTTTAAAGTCTCTTACAATTTCTTGTATTCTTTTTATTAATTCTTTGAGAACTTCATGCATGTAATTACTTCTTATAAACTAATGCAATGCATGTTCTAAATAGCTCCATTAAATTTCAAGTAGCTGATAAATAGCTAAGTATTGCTTAAGTTATTATTTTGTCTGCCTACATAATTGAAAAAAAACTATTTTCAACATTTAAAATGAGCAGTGGAAAAGACTTAAAGAGATATGTCATTGAACAATAAAATAGGAAAAAGGCAGATAGCTAAGCCTTTCATATCTTCCTGCAATGATCTGATATGGAGTAAAAAAAAAGCATGAGCCTAACATATCAATATATCCAGAGTATACTTATATCAGAAAATTGACAGTATAATAAATCATTTTTCCCTCGTGGTCATTTATCAAACTGTTTACTCTATGCAACATCTGTATCAGAAGGGGGAAGCATACCAGCATCTCCTCTCTTTGAAAATATCAGGAGTTAGTAAACATCTCCCAAAGGTTAATAGACAGTTACTCAGAGTGTGAAGGAGGCTATTTGTCTTCCCTAAAGTTTTTCTATTTCCTTTATTGACTTTACTATCACTGCAGTTGCGGGGTCCCTGTCTTAGATAATGAGAGCCTGAGTGAGTTGTAAACTTTCAGTCCTATGCTTGTCCTGTTGGAAGCACCAAAGCAGGTGTTCTTACAGCCAGCATTCTGAGGCACAGTGCCGACTGTGTGTGCTCCACTCTAAGAAAGGCATAGAGAATATAGACAGTGAAGGAATTTCCTTATGAATCCAAGGAAGGAGAAAGAAAATGTGATCTCAGTAACTGACAAAATACTCATCTTAAGGACCAGGCTGCCAGGACTTGTCCTTGCAGGGTTTCAACACTTGGAAGGCAGACAGGCAGGAGGATCACACTGAGTTTAAGGCCAGGATGGGCTACATAGTGAGTTCTATTGCAGACAGGACTAGAAAGTGAGAAATGTCTCCAAAAAATAATAATAAATTGATAAAAATCTAAAAAGAACTAAAATCTAAAAAAAAAATACTAAAAAGAACAAAGTGTATAAAGGAAGTATAGACTTTTGGCAGGTAAGGTCTATATAGAACAGTGACATTGTTCTTATTGCCTGGAGAAAGAAGGTACCTGAATACCTGACCTTCAAGAATCCAGGATGAAAGCTAATCGGGGGAGTCTAGACTATCAACAGGAAGAGTGAATATGATTTTTCTTTTGACAAAGCTCAAAAGTAGAAACTCCAGTGTTTTATCATCAGTGTGATGTTGGCTGCAGATTTTTTTGTGCACCTGAATTCCAGCACTGGCCAGTGAGATACCTCGGCACATAGGCTTGCCTCTAAGCCTGGCAACCTGCGTTAGATCCTCAGAACCCACATAGCAGAAGGAGAGCTCCAACTCCTGAAAATGGCTCTTAGACTTTTGCTTGTGTATCCTTCAAAACACAAACACTAAAGCCAACTGTTGAATCTCCCTTGTTTTTCTCTTTTGGCTGAGAGATTTTTTTTTTAAACATGAATAAAAATGAGAATTATCACAAGTTTTCTTATTACTTCAGGTGATAGCTTTTGCTTTCATCCCATTAATGCAATGGACTAATTGCTTTTCTAACACATATTCTAAAGTATACCAATGTATCTTCCTAAAATGGATACCACTTGGCTCTCATACATGTGTTTTGGATGTCATTAAACTAACACTTCTAATATCCTGACTGATACAAGAACTTCAACTTCAAAGCAATGGGATTTTTCTCAGGCAACAGATGTAAGAAACCATCATAATGTATGGGGAGGAAGGTGTAGCATATGTAGATGTGTACATGTGTGAGTGAGGAAGCGTTTGACCATGCCAGTGCTTGCAAGAAGAGGGTGACACTGGGTCGTATCTGCAATAGCTTCCCCACCTTGTATTTTGAGACAGGGTCCTTCACTGAACTTGGATCTCACGATTTTGGCTATATTGATGGCCCAGGTTTTGATTGGCTGTATAGTGGTGGTGCCCCGGATCCGGTGTCCTTGTCCAGTAGCACTGGGGTTACAGATGCATGGCACCGTGCCTGGCTTTTATGCGGCTTCTGACAGCCTCATACTTACTGAGCTATCTAACTTAGCTTCATTTTTTTTTCTGCAAGTGAAGGATGTGATAGATTCATTTCAAAGATGATCATTGTGAAATTTCAGAGCATAAAGAAAAAGACAAATTTCCAAAAGAAGGAAGAATGTTGACCAGGCTCTAAGTAAAAACAGGAATCCTAAAAAGTCATACACTTTTGTAGTCACATGGTCCTGTAACTAGTGACAGAATGGAATAATGTCTTTTTTTTATTGTAACAATTTATTTTTTGTTATTAAGTAATTTTCTATTTATTTTACATAACAACCACAGATTCCTCTCCCCTCCCTTCTCTGACCCCTAGCCCTCCCCCAATGCACACCCCGTTCCCACCTCCTCCAAGGCAAGGCCTCCCATGGGGAGTCAGCAGAGCCTGATAGACTCAGTCAAGGCAGGTCCAAGCCCCTCCCCCGGCACCAAGACTGTGTAAAGTGTCCCACCATAGGCAGTGGGGCTCCATAAAGCCTGTTCATCCACTGCTAGGGAGCCCCTTAAACAGATCAAACTAGACATCTGTCTTGCCTATGCAGAGGGCCTAGTCCAGTCCCATGGGGGCTCCACAGCTATTGGTCCACAGTTCATGAGTTTCCACTAGTTTGGTTTGGTTGTCACTGTACATTTTCCCATCATGATCTCAATGTCCCTTGCTTGACCATCCTGGAACAATGTCTTAAAAATACTGAAAGTTACCAACCTAAGATTCTTTGCTAAATTATTTCTTTTTTGAGATTATAATAATATAATTACATCATTCTTTCCTTCCCTTTCCTCATCCCAAGCCCTTCCATATATCCCTCTTTACTCTCTCTTAAATGTATGGTCTCTTTTTTTTTCATTAATTGTGTTTTTGCATGTATGTCTATGTATACTCCTAAATACATAAATATAATCTGCTCTGTCTATATAATATTACTTGTATGTATGTTTTCAGGGCTGACCATTTGGTCTTAGATAACCAAGTGGTGTGCTCTTCCCTGGGGAAGACTGTTCTCCCACTGTCAGCGTTCCTTAGTTGTTTGTAGTTCTTTGTGTAGGGTTGAGGCCTCCTGAACTTTCTCCTGACCACATTAGCATGCTCACTGTAGTTGTCCTTGTTCAGCTCATCCAGTGTAGGATTCTTCAGCCACTCAGACTTTCAATCAAACACAATGGCAAAGTAACAGGAAGATGATATGAAAGGAACAATAATGATAACTGTTATTAATTCTTGAATCATTCTTTACAGATTGAATGTGAAAACCTGGGCCATTTGGCTCACAGTTCTCCAGTCTGGGTTTTTCTAACTGGCTATCAGGGGTGCAGTTTAGCCTGTTCTCTGAATTTCCTACAGGTCAGTGGCTAGATTAAGATATTTGACCACATTCAGTTTTAATTTCCCTGAAAATGAAAAATGGTTAATGCTACACTCTGTCACAATGTCACAAGAGTAAATGTTATAAGATTACTCTTCTAGAGTGGAGTGCAAGCAAAACTCTTAGGGACAAGGTCTATAATTCCAGATCAATGCGGTTGCAAATAGGTAGGTTATTCAATTTTTAACC
>CABHPR010155779.1:24064-51756 GCA_902168415.1 Peromyscus melanophrys | reverse complement strand
CACACACACACACACACACACACACACACACACACACACACACACACACACCTCACACACATATAGTGGTAAGTTTCTCCTGTCTGCCCAGCCCCGTGGTCCCACCCAGCACCATGGTCCTGCAGCTGCTTATAAAGAAACTTACCACTGCATTTGGCATACCAACTTGGGGCTCTCAAATTTCCTTAAGGCCTAAAAGAATGTTAAAAGGGCTTCTAAACACACAGTAACAGAGCCAAAAACAGCTTCCTGCTTGTGTCTTTCATGTGGGCCATGGTACAGAGACACCTTGCTGCCACCAAAGGAGCAGCAAGACGCCAGCAGACCAGTAATGCCAAGGTCATGTGGCAAAATAGATTAATAGAAATGGGTTAATTGAAGATGAAAGAGCTAGCTAGCAAGAAGCCTGTCATAGGCCATACAGTTTTCAAATAATATTAAGCCTCTGAGTGATTATTTTATAAGTGCCTGCAGGATCTCAGGGCCGGTCAGGACTGTGGGGCTGGGCGGGACCAAAGAAACTTACTGCTACACATATGCTTATGACCAGTGTTGTTAGTAACTTGATACTTGCACACTTTTTGCACATAGTCAAAAGCTATTCTTCTGTAAACTTTCGCTTGACATTTTGAGACTTGAAGTTTTCTGTTATTGTTTTTATTCTTCTGTACATAACATGTTCCTTCTGGCTACTCTTCTTTCTCTGTCACTGATTTTGAACAATTTTATTATGATGTGACTTAAACTGGTTTTCCTCATTTGATTTGTTTTGAGGCAGAGTTTTGGTTTCTTTATATTAATGTCATATTTTCCAGAAATCTGAACATAATTTGTTAGCAGCTTCAGACTCCACTGCCTGGCTGTTCCTTTCCTTTGAGGCCTCAGTTTACAAGAGTATAAACAAGGGGACTTCAGTGAATAGAGGATGAATCTATTGCTTCCTCTTTCCTTCCCTCCCTCCTATCCTACTACTGTCCCTGCTTTTTTCTTCCTTCCTTTTTTCCTTTCTCCTTGTCCATTTGTCTTTCTCCATATATTTTAACTTGGGCAGTTTCTATTGATGACTCTAACCCTAGTTATATAGTATCTATCCAAACATTGGTTTCATTCAACATATTTTCTATTTTAGATCATTCCTTTTACTGTTATGAATGTTTTATGTGGACCTTAAGTTTTATTTCCCTCTTAACACACGCATCAAAGTCTATGAAAACGTGGAAAGAACAATGTTCAGGAGGGTTTGTATTGATTGTATTTGTTTAATGGTTTTAATATTTCTATATCTAGGCTTATTTAATCTCTGGACTTTGAATTTTATTTTTATAATAAATCATATTTTCCAGTTGGGGCTTCCTCAGCTATTGGTTCATAGTTCATGTGTTTCCATTCGTTTAGCTATTTGTCCCTGTGCTTTTTCCAATCTTGGTCTCAACAGTTCTCGCTCATACAAACCCTCCTCTTTCTCGCCAATTGGACTCCTGGAGCTCCACCTGGGGCCTGACTGTGGATCTCTGCATCCAGTTCCCTCAGTCATTGGATGAGATTTCTAGCATGTCAGTTAGGGTGTTTTTCCATCCTATCACCAGAGTAGGTCAGTTCGGGCTTTCTCTCAACCATTGCCAGTAGTCTATTGTGGAGGTATCTTTATGGATTTCTGTGGGCCTCTCTAGAACTTTGTTTCTTCCTATTCTCATGTGGTCTTCATTTATCATGGTCTCTTATTCCTTGTTCTCCCTCTCTGTTCTTGATCCAGTTGAGATCTCCTGCTCCCCTAAACTCTTTTTCCCTCGAACCTTGCCCTTCATTACCCCCACTCACGTCCAGGTTGTTCATGTAGATCTCATCCATTTCTCTGTCATTGGGTGATCCCTGTGTCTTTCTTAGGGTCCTGTTTTCTAGGTAGCCTCCCTGGAGTTGTGAGTAGCAATCTAGTCATCTTTGTTTTACATCTAGTATCCTCCTATGAGTGAGCACATACCATGTTTGTCTTCCTGAGTCTGGGTTACCTTACTCAGGATGATTTTTTTCTAGATCCATCCATTTGCCTGCAAACCTCATGATGTCATTGTTTCCAGGTTCAGGCCCTCTGGATAAGTGAGACAGTTAATTAGCTTGAACTGTTTGGGAGGCATCCAGGCAATGGGACCCGGTCCTGTGCTCTTTGCATGAGCTGGCTGTTTGGAACCTGGGGCTTATGTAGGGACACTTTGCTCAGCCTGGGAGGAGGGGACTGGACCTGCCTAGACTGATTCTACCAAATTGAACTCAATCCTCAGGGGAGTCTTTGCCCAGGAGGAGATGGGAATGGGGGTTGGGCTGGGGGGAAGGCGGAGGGGGGGCGGGAGGGAGGAGAACAAGGGAATCCGTGGCTGATATGTAAAATTAAATTAAATTATAAAATAAAATAAAATAAATAAATCATGTTTTCTCTCTACTTATGCAATACAATTCTTGTCACATAAATTGAAATTGTAACATTTTTCCATATATTTATGTGTTCTAAAAATATTTCTGAACTTTGATTAGGGACATAAACAAATCATTTGAAACACTTGACAACTCTGGGTCTTACTTTTCATCTGAACTTCAAACAGCCATTAGTCTAAGGTTAATTTTTCTACACAATAGAGGCAAAACTTGCCTGGATACTTTATATATCTAAAATTTGGTCAAATGTATGTTTTTAACCATAGACACATAAAGTAGATTTAGCCATATTTGACTTCTAAGACATTTGTTGCTTGTTCCTTTTTATTGTACATTTTTAAGCTTTAAAAGATGATATTTGAGTTTATCTTAATGCACACCCACCATGTACAATGTGGATGTGCATGCACACATATATAATATATGGTATACAAGATATACTGCAGTGTGTAAGTAGCATATTTCATGTGATATATAGTATAATGTATATAATACATAAGGTAAATTCATACATAGTATGGTGAAGAAAATATTGGATTTTGGATGTTTGCCAAAGGCTCATAATTCAGAAGCTTGTTTGCAGCACCCGATGGTTTTATTAGGGACTGGTCAAACATAGAAGAGGTGAGGCTTTATGTGAGTGTGCATATGCCCTCACATGGAATTCTGGGTCCATGGTTTCTTCCTATCTCTATTTTATACTTGACTTTGAAATGAATTTCTCCATCACAACTACCAAAATGAGCCTCCTTCCCACAGATTCAGGGCAATGAACCCAGTAGCTTGTGGAATGGTGCTCCTAAAGCAATAAGACAATATAACCCCTTTTATCATTGTACATTACTATATCTTAATTATTCATTACAACAATAGAAAGCTAGCACACTCACCTTCTCATTTTCTGATATTGTTATCTTTCTTTTCCTTGGTTATTTTCTTGTTTTTATTTGATCTTCCTAATCCTTAGGTACATTTTTCATATTTATTTATTAAACAGAATTGAGCTGAAGACTTGAGAGGCTTCTTTGCAGAACTTGACTGGCATTTCATATACAGGCTTCCTACTTTCTAGCTCACTTCTCTGTCTTCTCTGTCTTGTGGTTCCTTGCTATTCTCAAAATTCTGTGTCTCAGGGTCAAAGATATATCTTGGCTCATCCTTCATTCAATGTGGCCTTCGAATTTTGAAAGGAATAAGTTGGGCTTATTGCAAAACTATCTGAATTATGTGATTTTCGTTTTCATTAAGAACACTATTTAATTTGTTCAGTCCTTTACATCCTTTTGACACCGTGACCCATATTTGCATGTACTCAATTTATGTTCAAAAACTAGACAATGTATTCACAAAACAAACACATAACAATTATACAGAGAGACAAATCTCATGCTGTCTTAGGTATGTTTGTATTTAGATGCATCCATAGCTATTCCAGTGTGTAACCAGCCAATGGACAACAGGTTAGATAGATCAGGATTATAATTTCATTTCGTTTTTTTTCTATTGGTCAGAAGCTAAAGCTGCAGCTGAAAAATAAGAAAGTCACAATTGTTTAGACAAACATGACATTCCTTGTTACTAATGGACACTTTAAATATAAGCTGGGATATTAAACTTCTTTGGATACTTTTTTTTCTGTATTTGACATCAAATAATGCATGTTCATTTGTGCCCTGTCTTCTTGCTCAATTACACAGTACCCACAGGAAGCCTGTCAATACCTTCTAGTTTTGTACTAAAAGGGGGAGTTTCCACTAATGAAAAGGGTAATGGAAACCTTGAAAAATAAATGTTGAATGGAAAATAAAACATTAAAAAAGTAACTTTGAATTATCAATTATTTTCTTTTTAAAATGTAGTGAGTTGCAACAAAGAAAAGTATTGAAAATTCTCAGTTAGAAAATATATTGCCGGGCGTTGGTGGCGCACGCCTTTAGTCCCAGCACTCGGGAGGCAGAGCCAGGTGGATCTCTGTGAGTTCGAGGCCAGCCTGGGCTACCAAGTGAGCTCCAGGAAAGGCGCAAAGCTACACAGAGAAACCCTGTCTCGAAAAACCAAAAAAAAAAAAGAAAAAAAAAAAGAAAATATATTTCTGTGCAAAAGATAATATAATCACTGAATCTGAAACACGTGAATTATTAATAAATTTATTCCAAAACTGTCATAAATTGAGTATTTAAAAATATGGTACTTCATAAAATTCATTATTTCTGCAAATAGTTTATTTCATCAAATATATATTTTTGTTCACATCAGAAAAAAATAAGTTTTTTCAAAACTTTTAAAAAGCTTGACATTTCTGAACCCGTGATTCATAAAACACATTATATAGATATTAATTTAGAAAAAAATGCTTTGTAGACGAAGTTTCTGAGAGTCTAAGGTAAAGAGATGTACTTAACAGGAACTGCAAAATGAAATGAACTGTTTTCCAGCATCATGTTCCAGCATGGTGTGTCATCACGTTTAATTTGTAAAGCAAGTGTCTTACTCTGAGAATTATACAAGCTTAAATTACAGAAAAAGGTGCACTGGAAACAGGATCAGTAATAGCTTCTCCTTCAAGCGATAAGTGATTCTAAGCTCACCTCTGCTGGTTATTCAATACAGGGCTTGAAGAATTTATTTTTGGCTCGGAATCTCAGAGCTCTTTCGCCCCTGTCAGTTTGCCTCCCACCCAACTCCTCCTCAACCTTACACAGCTGTCGGGCAGGGTCCCTGGAGCATCTCTTACACCGACGTGGCACATTTCCCTAGGATCCACAAAGCATCACATTTCTGTGTGTGGATTCTTTTCTCTTCTCTTTTGTTACCATAACTTTTAGAGCCTGTATAAACTTGGTAGAGTTTTTGGCAATTCCAGGTCTATTCCATAGCAAATTCTTAGGGCTATGAGCACCAAAGCTTGAGAAAAGAACTAATTTCTCTCACCACTTTTCTATTTTCAGTTTTTCCGTTCAGTTTAGACCCTGTGGATCTCCTCCACAGTCTGAACATCTTGTGGCAGTAGTTAAAATCAGAGGACATAGCCTTACCCACACCCTCTCCAAAGACGAATCAACATATGCTTACATTAGCAATTCTTTCAATTAAGAAGGATTGTTTTTATGATCCTTATTGAAAACTTGGAAAAATGTGGGTATTAAAAACTTGCCAATCCTAGTGAATTATTCCTTGGTTTCATAATTTTTTAAAAAGGGTGCTGGTTAGATGGTACATAACTGAGAAACATCACAGTGAAAATTCATTAAAAAATTTATAAAGCACATCATATAGTTTGTGTACATTTTGTCATTAATAGAAGTTACTGAATCATTCAGTCTATATTGTTATTGTCAACGGGAATTTATGACTTAGAAAGAAGGAAGTTGCTAGCTCTCTTCATTTTACCTTATAATTCTGATATTTGACTGCATTCATGTATTCTGATTCCAGTAGATTTTGTTTGATTTGTGCTGACATTGGGTTAATGAAAGAAGCTGCACTGTAAATTAAGATTTAACATCCTTCAGTATCTCCATCAGGATTTTCTTATTGATGCCTATTACAGAAGGCATCTGATTTAGCTAATGAGGAGAAAGGAAAGCAAGATGAAAGTGTGAAAAGAAGAAAGTACAAGATATAAAGTATTCAAAAAATTGGAAACTCAGGGGCTGGAAGAATGGCTTAGCTGCTAAGAACACACTTGCTGTTACAGGGACTCCTTGGGGCACCTAAACTCTCATGTTCATGCCCACACACATACGTGTCTCTAAAAATAGAATATCCACAAAATTCTACCAATTCCTTTCCATCTTGTATCTGTTTTACATCTTCAATGATCTTTCTCAGAGTTTCTAAGACATCATCAGCCACCTTGTCTGTCTTCACCAAAATTTCTGTTTCAAATGTCTTTCAGTCCTTCCAAAAGAAACTAATAACTTGTCTTTGAATCCCAATTTTTAGTCCTCTGAAAATACTTGATTCTTGTATCTACCACGGTTCAAACATTCAGACAGAAGTCAGACAGGACCACTCACATGTATTAATAATGATGAGCATATAACTAACTGATCAATCTGTAAAACCTATGTAAAATGGCCAACCAGAGTTCCAACTCCAAAGGAAGAACATGAGATAAACTTGCTTGTGTGTGAAACACACTGACATATACACATAAATAAGCATACTGACACATACACATAAATAAAAATAAAAATCTGTAGATAACACTTTATTATACACAGAATGTACTAAAATTTATCTCATGTTCTTCCTTTGGAGTTGGAACTCTGGTTGGCCATTTTACATAGGTTTTACAGATTGATCAGTTAGTTATATACTCAAGTAAGTGCCAGCAGAGACTGAAGATATTAGATCCCCCACTGAGCTGGAATTACAGGTAGCTGTGATCCACCTAATGTGTCTTTTGGGAATTGAACTCAGGTCCTCTGTAAGAAGAGTAAGTATTCTTAACCAAAGAGCTGTCTCTCCAACCCCGTAACTTCATCAGCATTATTGCACAGCAGTGACAACACTTTAAAACATTTCTCTTAAAACTGTTGTATTCACTTCAAAGACCTACAGAAATGGCATTTGAAATGTTTAAAAAATTTAGACTTTCTGGACAATGATACATGTCTGCTCCTGTCAGCACCAGATTTACTTCAGAGTGGAGGATGGGCATCGAAGATTCTCTATATGGAGTTTATCTTCACCTTGGCAAAAATAGCCATTTGGGCAAAAAACTGTTCTTGCCTGGGCTGCTTGATCTACTGACATGCAGGACCCATAGGAAGGTGACCACTGAACTTTGCTTGGCAAAATGGTCCTTTAGGTTCCTGCTTCGCAGAGGAAACTGCCAGACATTCTACAGGACACAGTGAGAAGTGACTGAGAGACTCTAGGCCTGTGGGCTGAAGACAGATGCCCCAATTTTACAAAGGAACTTTAGATGACTGTCCAGTTTGTCAGCTGTCTCTGTGTACTCTCGCAAGACTCCTGAAAGATGCTTGTGTCCTCCCATTTCTCAGGTAATAGTATATCCTTCTGATGTCTTTGATGTAATTGAAGACTAGATAGTTATATTTTTCCCTAGTTATGATAAAAGATAAGTTAGATATGAAACCTTAGACTCACAAATGTAGGATAGATAGGATAACTTCTTTAATTTTGCTAAATACAAATAGACTAGATATTATAAATAGACTAGATAGTGTAACTGTAATTCTTGCTTGATAATTATTTTGTTATATGTAATTTTACTATGTGAAAGTTAAAACCTTCCTTTTTGAAAAAAAAAAAAGAAAAGGGGAAGTGCTGTGGATATCACGCTGTATAAATAAAATACTGATTGGCCAGTAGCCAGGCAGGAAGCATAGGTGGGACAAGCAAAGAAGAGAATTCTGGGAATAAGAAGGCTGAGTCAGGAGATGCTGCCAGCTGCCGCCATTAGTACCAACATGTAAGATACTGGTAAGCCATGAGCCATGTGGCAAGGCATAGATTTATAGAAATGGGTTAATTTAAGAAGTAAGAACTAGATAGCTAGAAGCCTGAGCCATTAGGCCAAACAGTTTAAACTGAAAAAAAAAAAAACTGTTTTATTTCTTCATTTTTGTGCTTATAGTTCCCTGCATGACCACTTGAGTCTCCAATTCAAACATTTCTTGGTATCAGATACTGATTTAAAGTGATTTGTTGTCTTTGAAATGTTCTGTATGTTGCAAAATATATTGAATTAGATGGATAATAATTTGTGATATTACTACATTTATATGATATTATTGTTTATCTACTTCTCTTGAGGGATTTTAGCTTATAAATTATTTTTTTTGCCTACAGATATGAAATGCAGAGTCAAATCATATCTAACTTAGTCAAATTTTCCTAAGAAATATCTACTAAACTTCCTTGTGTGTAAAAAATACATGATAAACCCAATGAGACTGAGCTATCAGACAATGTCAGAAGTGTTTTGTGTCCTATATCTTCTCTTAAATAAACACAAGAGAACAGCAATACTATACCAAGTTTTTTTAAAGCTATTTTTCTATTGACAATCAGGATAAAAACCATACTTTATTCAATGGAGAACAAAAACAACACAGAAGAAAGTGTGAATTTTTAATTTTATCTCGAAATTACTCTCCTCATCTATAAAGCCAGATATCACACTTCAAATTAAGCATGGTTTTTCTCCTCTTTGTTTCAAGTTCAAATATAAAGTCATTTTTAATTTTAGTTAAAAATTAATGCACATATTACAATTTTAAAAGATCAATTCTAAGCTATAAATGAAATTGGAGTTTTAATTTTAAACCCTACTGGCTCAAAGTTTTAAATGAGGGCAATAACATGTGGATATGATGTGCCAAGCTGACTTTTTCTGCAAGAAATCAGCCAAATTCTTCATATATTAATGTGGAAACAAAGATTTGTTAGTTCATTTTGTCAGGATTATGTCCTTTATCCTGATTCTGCAGTGGAAAAAGGCTCAGCAATATTGCTGTGGACTTCAATTATAAGGATAATTAATAAAAAGCATATTCATTAAATTTCTATAACTCTGTAGAGATATCAGACAGACAAGATAAGAACCCACTTAAACACTTCATGGGCTGTGTTGTCTCCCAAACTAAATTTTAGCTGTAACCCCAAGTGTGTGTTCATGTGTGTATGTGTGTGTGTGTGTGTGTGTGTGTGTGTGTGTGTGTGTGTGTATGTGTGTATGTGTGTGTATGTGTGTATATCAATATAACTTATAACAAACCAAAGCAATTGCAAATGGTAAATGGCAATGTGATCATATAAATCCTAATAAACAATTAGTTATTTAGCTTACCTTTATCCTTTGCAGTAATATTCATATCAAAGGTTCATGAGATTGTATGTTTAGAGACTCTCTGTGTCTCAGTACGTGTGTGTGTGTGTGTGTTAGAATTTCATACAGGCATGTAATCATTGTTAAACAAATCTGTTTAAAATGCCTTGGCACTCTCTAAGTTCCTTAATAATATTACCAAAAAAGCAGTAAATTAATACTGAATTACTGAGAAAAATCACAAAATGTGACTAAGCTGCATGGTGGAATAAACACATGTATTCGATTTTGGATAGAATTGAGGATTCAAGAGACAAAGACTGAAGTGAAAACCCATCGCAGCAGATGAGGGCATCTTTAAATAGGTAGATAAAATGGCTTCATATTTTGAGTTAGGAATTATTCCCCATTCCTATTAAGTATGCATAAATAGTCATGCATGCAATTGTGTTTAGTATGAAGCACAGTAGGATTATTATAGTACCACAATCTAACAATATCATTTTTTATAATATATCCAAAACAGCATTCACTAGGAAAGAATGGTTCTGGAGTTTTGACTCAGGATACTTGAAGGATGTGAATGTTCAATAAAAACAAACTCTTTCAGAAAACTAACAGCTAGGGCAACCAAGGAAAAACACATTAATTATACTTCCAGGATGAACTTCCAGATATGCAGATATATTAGAATGCTGTGGTTTTTCTCAGAGGAAATAACCTAAAATACTTTATGAATCACTTAAAAGAAGGTATGAAAATGCATGTTAAAGAATAGTTGTTTAAATTACATATGACTTTCACATGTTAAGTTTGAAAATATCTGTAATTTAACCCATGGAAGACACACATAATTTTAAGAATCTGATTCATGTCTTTCTTGCTCAGTTAATTTTGTAGAGTATCACTTTTTATTTTTTTTCCTTGAAACACAGCTGGTTGATTATTCTTTTAAACAGTCTACTACTGTACAGATCGTCCTGTTGCCAGTAGTCACTGAATAAGAAAATAAAATTATGTTTTGAATTTACTTAAAATTATACAATAATTCTCCAGATTTTGGGTTCTTTTTCATTTTTATTATATTCATTTATATGCATTGTGTTGTTTTGCATGAGGAATGATGTATATTTTGAAGTCATAAGACAAGTTGCAGATGTTTATCTTCTACTATGTGGGCCCGAGAACCAAACTCAGGTTTTGAGGCTTAGCAGAAAATCTAGATAAAGAGTCATGACATCTAGCTGTAGCCAGATTTTGGTTTCTAAATTTTCTTGCATAATAAAATAATAAAAAATTTCTTAGAGAAATTGATTATTTAAAAGCAAGTGAAAAAGAAAGTATCAGAATAGTATGGACCATAATTTGCTGTCAGAAAATAAGGAGTATTAAGATACATGTAGGTGTATTTTTAATTAACATGGGATCACACTTTCATGATTCAAGACTGGATCAACATAAAACTTCATCCTCAGAATAGATGGTAATAAATAAAACAGTATCTTTACTGCAATCATCATAGCAACAGTAGAGAGAGGAGTCATTGGAAAATACCAGGATAAGTGATTAAACATGTGACAAGTGGGGTTACTACACACATTCAAATATCTCCTCAAGATGCACTAATTACAAGAGAAAGCAATAGTCTTACAGTGAATAATTGTGGAAGATATGACCCTAATCTTGTGATCACAATTAATGCCTCCTGTGGTGATATATTGTATATCCCAATAAAGCTTACTTAGGGTGCAGGGGACAGAGCAAGCCATTAAATTAAACATAGAGGTCAGGCAGTGGTGACACATCTTTTAATCCTATCACTTGGGAGACAGAGATCTATCTGGATCTCTGTGATTTCAAGGCCACACTGGGCTACATGAGAAAAACAGAACCAGGCAGTGGTGACACACACTTTTAATCCCAAGAAGTAATTTGGCAGGACACAGAAAGGTATATAAGGTGTGAGATTCCCTAAAGATACCATCACCCCCAGACAGCAGGAAGTAATTTTAAGAAACATCGTTCACATTCCCAAGAATTGAGGTTGGTAGTTTTTGGTCTTTTGGTGGGTTATGGATAATTGTCATTGTTTAGTTTAGTTGGTTACAAGTTGTTAATTGATAGTGGTCAGGGAAAAAAAAAGCTAAACAAGGAGGTTAGATTCAGGGTTCTTGTTTGAAAACAGAAAGAAAGGGAATATAGATGAGAGATAGATTATTGAATCTACTCTTTAAAAAAATATAGAAATAATAGGACAAAAGAATAGATTAGAGTATCTACTCTGAAAAGAAAAAGGGGAGGATACGATAAAAAGGTAGATTATTTAAGCTACTTTTAAAAAGCAACTACTAGTTTTAAATATTTTACATTGAATTGGGTTTTGGTATATTGTATAAAATTTATGTATATTGATACAAAATTGAGATTGATTTTGTTTGAAAATACTGTACATATATTTCTAATTTTGTTTAAGATATTGTATCCATACAGTTCATTTAGCAATGTAATGCAAATTGTTAGTCCTTGAAAGTTATTATTACCAACTAATTAAGATATGAGAAATACAAGTCAATAGTTAGTCATTACAATCAAACTTGTAGTCATATTAGGTATGTTTTCAAGGTTGAACAGAAATATATTTTAGATAGGTTATCTTCAAACACTTCAGAGATCTAGGAAATATGGCATTTAAGATGATTTAATAACATAGATTGTTTTCTTTTTTATGACTATGAGACAATTCTGCTCTTGGCAGCACCAATCTACTTCAGAGGAAATGATGGGCATTGAAGAAACTCCATATGGTATTTACTTTCTTGTTGGAAAAGTTAGCCACCGGGCAACAAAGGGCCCTTACATCCACTACTAACAGTATACTGTCCAAAATGGACAAGCAAAATACAAGAGAAAGGACTGCTACACCTTGCCAAGACAAATTAGGACAGCCCTTCACAGAAAATTCTGTCAGATATGCTAGACCTGTAAGGCCAAAGAAAGGTGCCCCAACATTGTAGAGAAACCTTGGGTGACTGTCCAGGCAGCTAGCTGTTTCTGTCATTTCTCATATTTTTTGGAAGTTACTTGTTTGCACTTCTTGCTTACTCAGTTAATATTATTTCCTTTTCGTGTCTCTGAGGAAGTTGAAGATTAGATAGTTATAGTTATAGTTTTCCTTGTTAAGAAATTCAGAAAAGAAACTCACTAAAGTGGTGTAAAGTGTATAAGTTTGAAACATATCAAAATATGGTTTGAGGTTGGTAAAGCAAATTAGGATAGAAGGTGAATTAGATACAATCCAAAGGATGCACAAAGGTAAGATAGATAATGGAGTATTTTCTCTGAATTTGTCAAATGCAAATAGACTAGACATTGTTGATGTATTTATTGCCTGTATATATTATATATACTTATTGTACTTATTGTGTATAGTTTTTCTTATATTAGTTATAACCTTCTTTTATTATTTTATATTTTAAAAAAAGGGAAAACATGGTGATATATTGTGCACCCCAATAAAGCTTACCTGGGGATTGGAGAACAAAGCCAGTCACTAAATTAGACATAGAGGTCAGGTAGTAGTGGCACATACTTTTAATCCTATCACTTGGGAGGCACAGATCCATCTGGGCTACATGAAAGAAACAGAACCGGGCAGTGGTGACACACACCTTTAATCCCAGGAGGTAATATGGCAGGACACAGAAATGTATATAAAGCATGAGGAAATAGGAACTCACTTTCTTGAGGCTGAGGATTTAATAGAGGTAAGCTAGTGTCTGGCTATTTTGCTTCTCTGATCATTCAGCTTTCACCCCAATATCGGGCTCTGGGTTTTTTTTATTATTATTATAAGACATTTTAAGATTCGTGTTACATCTGTTTATTAAGGTACACAATATATCACCACAGCCTCCAATAATGCAATGTTTGTGTTTTGTGACTCCATATAGGGTACATTGATGAGAGTTGCTTGACATTGCCTGATTGGTAAATTTCTGTTCACCCTGAGTAGAAATGTCACAGACCAATAGAGAAGAAAGATTCAATTCGAGTCCTGGTTGTTGGACAAGTGGTTATATTGGGATTGCTTATAGGATGTGAGGAGGGCAGGTGTATCACTATAAAGCCCAGCCCAGCAGGGATCATGACTTACAAACTGGAGCCACTGCAGTATCCTGCACAAAGTTTGAGTAGCTACATAGATCAAGTGTCTTCCCATTCCTAGTAGTGGGTTACAACTTATGTAACCTCAGGGGAAGTGTCTCCTCATACCCATAGTTTCAAGTACCTGAACAGTCTTCCTCTGTCTTGAAAAAGAAAAGGAAACAATTACGACACAAACACACACAGTCAATCACATTCTTTTGATAGTGTCTGAATTATTTTTACAGAACATTGTTGTGCTAAAATCATCTATAAAGATTTAACCGTTATTGCAAATATATGGAATCCTGCAAAGTAACTGTACTGTGTCCTTCAAAAGCTGTGATCAGAGATTCAGAGCAGCTGAGGAACTCTATCAAATATATAGATGTTAAAAACTGACGAGTAACTGAATGTAATGCATGGAATTATAAAGCTGACATGCACATGCACACCCATACACAGAGATAGAGAGAGAAGAGAGAGAGAGAGTGTGTAATACATGGAATTATAAGTAGCACACACATACAGATAAAGAGAACCAAGAACAGAGATATCTGACAGCTTTTCTATGAGTTTGTGCTCATTCCATGATGAAAGTAACAACAGAAGATTAATCATTCAAGCAAGATGGAAGAGTGACAGCAGCATCTAATTTTTTGAGAAATAAATCATAGAATGATCTCTAATTTTAACTAGACTCATCCTATTTTTGTTGTAATATCAGAATGAACACAAATGAGTAATTTATACACAGTATAATTTTTTTTTTTGGTTTTTTTTGAGACAGGGTTTCTCTGTGTAGCTTTGCGCCTTTCCTGGAACTCACTTGGTAGCCCAGGCTGGCCTCGAACTCACAGAGATCCGCCTGTCTCTGCCTCCCAAGTGCTGGGATTAAAGGCGTGCGCCACCACCGCCTGGCTTACACAGTATAATTTAATGGCTTGCAAATTTCACATATTTACATAATAAATCTTGGTCATTTTCACCTCTCATTCCCATCTCTTCTTCCTGTTCTTTTCTTTCTGAGTTTCTTGCCTGAGCCTGAATGGTAGGTTATTTTCTTGAGCAACAGCAACTTATCACAGACATGTACATCACACATGTACATACAAAACAAGATTTTTTTCCTTGCTCTTTCGAATATTGAGAAATCAAAGTTGGCTTGATCACTGCTCCTGGGTATTTTATTGCTGCAAAAGGAATCACATGGTAAGAAAGAACTGTAACTCTAGCTCTAGTATAACTAATACCCTTTTTGGTCTCCTTGGAAAAACACACACACACACATACACACATACACACATATACACATATACACACACAAACACACACTCACAAAGAAACATGAATCTTAAATGAAATCACTTAGACAAGTATGCAAAAGGCCCAGGTTGAATATAACTAAATGAAAACAAATAAAATCTTTCTTGTTGGCCTGCATTATCTGTCTTCAAATTCTTTCACTGGCACCAAGAACATAGGTACAAAGGAGTCTGACTTCACGGCCATGCTTATCACAGTAGTAGATCCCAATCTAAGTTGCTGTAATGCTCAAAATGACTTGAAGAAGCAGAATGTTTGCCTCAGTTTTAGATCTTATGAATATACATTTGCATGCTGTCAACAATGTCAAATTCATATTTAACTATGACTTAAAATTGTGGGAAACTCCACTTTTATGGACATCAATGTTTAAAAAGTCTTATCACTCTATACTGTAATATAGTTCCTGGTATTTTTCTAGTCTATTGTATAGATTGATTCATTGAAATAAAGCATTTGACCAAAATTGCTTATAGAATTAATGGCAGATTGTCAAATTTTAAATTAATGCATATGATAGTTTTTCTGTTATTAAATGGGTTTAACATATAGTTTTCTCATTATAAACATAGAGTTAAATGAAGTAAAATACACACATTGTATCAACTAGTTTTATATCAATTTGATACAATCTAGAGTTATCCGAGAAGAGGGAACCAAAATTAAAGAAATGTCTCCATAAAATTAGTCTGTGGGCAAGCCTGCATGATCTTTCCTTGATTGAAGATAGACTTTTTTTTCCAAGGAGGGGGAATTTTTATTATGTGTTAAGACTATTACCACATGTCAATACAATTAGAAGTAGAAAAACCTAAAATAATAAAATAAAGAACAGGTTCTGCTTAAAGAATAATTAAATGAAATGTTTGCTTCCAAATCAAAGTTAAGTTGAAAGGAAAAAAAAAAGTAAATTTGAACTTCCTAAAGAATAAAAACACGGAACTGGACACTGTGTTAGATATTCCTATCACACTGTGTTCTAGAACACATTGTAACTGTTTGGAAAATTTTGAGTTCTACTCTCAGAAATTTTGATGGTGGAGGTGATTCTTGGGCTAAAGATCAAACTTAGGGCGTGTGCATGCAGTTCCATTGGGCTACAATCGTTCCCCTGCTCTTTATGTTTTAAGACATTTAATATATCTGAAAACTCAGGAGTCCTCATCTATAGTATAGCAACAGGTTCGATAGAGCAAGAAATTTTCTGGATTCTGCTCCTTGTTCCTGGAAGGCAAATTCTAAACCCATGGTATTTCCTAGGCAATGAGACAATAATAATACTTGTTGTTATTCATATTTGACTCCTTGGACCACATTTAATAATTTATGCTGGTGAAATCATTTAAGTTGGCAGATAGTTTTACAAAAAAAAAAAAGCTAGCTATATTATTCAACAATGGAGTTTTAGACCACTTGGTATCATTCCAAATTTTTGGCAGAAGTGGCAGAAAAAGTCATGTAGCAAAGACTTCAATCAGTCATAGCTTAACCAATTCCCAGTGAAAAATTGTGGATCTCAAAGCACAGGGGAGTCTCCTTGTCCGACAATACTCAGTAAGTCACATATGGATGTGAGAGTCTTGCGTGCCTGTAAACCATGACACTTCTGCATTTCCCTGCATGTGCCTTATTGGAAGTGGTTCCAATGTGTGTCTAAGACTTAGGAGTGTGCTTTGCTTAGAATGACAGGCTTATTTCAAGAAAAAGACACACATTGAAGATGGACTTAAGAGGGTCCAGGTTACTGCAGGAGGTGGTGCTGAGTGCTAAAAGAAAGCAGGATGAAAAAAACATGAGAATCAACCCATTAGGAACACTCTTCTCTGGCTTCTACTTCAGTTCTTGTCCACAGGTTCCAGCCTCGAGTTGCTGCCCTGACAGCCTTCAGTGATGGACTGTGACCTGGAAGTACAAGATGAAACAAGCCCTTTCATCTCTAACTTGCTTTTGGTCATAGAGTTTGATCACAGCAACAGAAACTCTAAGACACATACAGTTTCCATAAGAAAAGGGTAAAATTTTCTTCTGGACTCTAGGATGCCTTACCAGTTTAAACTAGTTTTTTATCACTTTTCTGCTTATTACTGAACTTGGCTAAAACTCCTCAAAATAGAAGGCTACTGTTAAAACAAATAAGAATGCATGAACATGAAAACATTTTCTGAACTATTTCCCATTAGCAATTTATTGGGAAGTTTGTTTCTTGCAGATATGAGTTCAGTCTGTGTTTAGCTACATTGGCATATATGGCAGAGGTCACAGAAATCTTATGTCCACAGGAATTGTTCCTAAATGCTAAGCTAACTAACCATGATAAAAAGTAAACCTAAAAAAGCAAAATTATATCCTGTGATTTCCATGAAGATATTTTGGAGATCATCAGGAGAAAGTAGAATGGAATTGCTTGAGAATAAAGGGTTCTCAGAAAACTATGAAACTTCACCTGGGAATGATTGGATTTGTTTGTACTGTTTATTATTATTATTTATTTATAATTTATGAGATTATAATTTAATTACACTATTTGTCCCTTTCCTTCTCCTTTTAATCCTTCATATATAATTCTCCCCAAGCTTCTTCAAAACTGTGGTCTATTTTTTCACTAATTGTTAGTGCATGCATATTTTAATGGTTGTAATTTCATATCCAATGAGTCAATTACCATCTCTTCAAGAACTTATCCAGAATTTCTGGAACTCCGTCTGATTCTACTTTTGCATTTTAAAGGTTTTTCATGTCTGATAGGCATTCCAAATGAATTATTCCAAATGAATTAAGAAATCCTGCTATCATAAATTTAAATTTATAGGCACTGCTGATACCTAGCCTGAGCTCCTTCAAAGTGCTCAGGACAATTCAGTAATCACAGGATTCTCATTAAAATTTCAGACATAACAAGACACACACACACACACACACACACATATCTCCAAACTACCACTAGGCAGAAACATACAAATTCACATTCACATTTAACACCTTCACTGTTGCTCCACATAACCAAGGCACATTTCTTTATTTCCTGTTTTACATTATCTCACTTTGCTACTATATATTCAAATATTTAATATATTTCTTGAACATTTCATAAGTATACCCCATTGACCACATATCCGTTATCAAACTGAATTTTGGCATCAATTCATTGATAGTTCTCAATTCTAATGATACTAAAATGATCACTCACTTTTAACAGTCATGTATAAAGTTTCTTTTTTTTTAACAATTTCTCATCCTTTAAAAGGTTAAGGATTTTTATAGGTAATATTTATATTTGTGACATGTTCATATTTGCCAGGTATGGGCCTATCTCCAAAATATCAGGTTGTAAACATTTGAATATGTAGCTTTGTGCTTCTCAATCAAATCAGTAAAAAAGAAAAAAGGAAAGAATAAAATGACTCATGACATCCAAATGCATTTCAGAATAAGAACCTAAATATTCATGTAAAGATTGACAAACTTAACAAAATCAAAAGATAAAGGAAATCACCATCAAAAGTCAAGGTATTTTTTTTTCCTGTGAAGAAAATAGTGAAGTATATACCTTCTTTTAAAATTTACTTGAAGAAGTTTCCATCAGGTTGAGAAGCAGCATAATTTACTGATAGCTAGTATAGCAAAATCAATCTAGTACTTGATTGTTTGATGTTGGAATAACATAAAAAAAGAATACAAAGAACTATATACTTTCGGAACACAAACTATGGTGGTTTGGATAGGAATGGCCCCCATAAGTTCATCAAATTGAATGTTTGGTTTCTAGTTTGTCGACTGTTTAGGAAAGATTAGGAGATGTGACATTGGAAGAGGTGTGTCACTGGGGGTGGACTTTGAGGTTTCAAAAGCTCACAACAGGCAGTCTCACTCTGTCACTGAGCTTAAGATGTATGCTCTCTTCTACATGCTGACATTCATTTCTTCTACATGCCAACACCATTTGTTGAGCATGTTTTTTTTCCTATTGTATAATAATTGCTAATTTATCAATTATCAGGTATCCATAGATGTATGAATTTATGTCTTAGTCTGGGATTTGATTCCATTGATCCATTTGCCTATTTTTATGCCAATATCATGCTGTTTTTTATTACTATAGTTCTGTAGTATAGCTTGAGATCAGAGATGGTGATAGTATTAGTTATCCTGTTTTTTTTTTGTTTTGTTTTTTTTTTTTTTTTGTTTTTTTGTCTTTTCATATGAATTTGAGAATTGCCCCTTTAAGGTCTGTAAATAATTGTGTTGGAATTTTGATGGGAATTGCATTGAATCTGTAGATTGTTTTTGATATGATGGTCATTTTTACTATGTTAATCCTACTGATCCATGAGCATGGGAGATCTTTCCATCTTCTGATATCTTTTCCAATGTCTTTCTTTGAAGGTTTGCAGTTCTTTTCATATATATCTTTGAATTTGTATTACTCTGCACAAAACTCAAGTACAAGTGGATCAAAGACCTCAACATAAATCCAGTTACATGGAACCTGATTTTAAAAAAAAACGGTGAGAAACAGCCTTAAAACATTGACACAGGAGACAACTTCCTGAATAGAACACCAGTAGCACAGACACTAAGATGGAACATTAATAAATGAGACCTTATGAACAATAAAACTTTTGTAAGGCAAAGAACACTGTTAGTGGGACAAAAAAAGCACCCTACAGAATAGGAAAAGATCTTCACCAACCCCACATCTGACAGAGGGCTTATCTCCAAAATAGATGAAGAAATCAAGAAACTAGACATTAAAAACCAAATAATCCAATTAAAAATGGGGTACAGACCTAAACAGAGAATTCTTAATGTAAGAATCTCAAATGACAGAAAAAGACTTAAAGAAATTTTCAACATCCTTTGCTATCAGGGAAATACAAATCAAAATGACTCTGTGATTCCATATTACACCTATCAGAACGGCTAAGATCAAAAACACAAGGAATGGTTTATTCTGGAGAGGATGTGGAGCAAGGGGAACACTTCTCCATTGCTGGTGGGAGTGCCAACTTGTATAGCCACTTTGGAAATCAATATGGCAGTTTCTCAGAAAAGTGGGAATAAATCTACCTCAGGATCCATCTATACCAGTCCTGGGCATATAACCAAAGGATGCTCAATCATTACGTAAAGACACATGGTCAACTATGTTTATAGTAGCTTCATTTGTAATAGCCAGACCCTGGAAACAATCTAGATACCCCTCAACCAAAGAATGGATGAAGAAAATGTGGTACTTTTATACAATGGAGTATTACTCAGCTGTTACAAACAATGACATCAGGAAATTTGGAGGCAAATGGATCAAACTAGAAGTTATCCTGAGTAAGATACCCAGACCCAGAAAGACAAACATGAAATGTACCTATTCATAAGTGGATATTAGCTGTAAAGTAAAGGATAACCATTTTGCAATACACATACCCAGAGGGACTAGGTTACAAGTAGGGGCTAAGCGGGGGACACTTGGATCTCCCTGAGAAGGGGAAATAGAAGAGATCTCCTGGGTGGATGGGAACTTGAGTGATCCGATTGAAGGTAGATCCGATTTGAGGAGGAGAGTACTGAAAGAAATGACTGGGAAGGAGGGCATTCTGGGGTCAGGTAGAAACCTGATACAAGGGAAAATCCCACAAATCTACAAGGATGAGTCCTGCTAACACTCCTAGAAACACTGGATCGGTATCCTAAACTAGCTATCTCCTGGGATCAGACTGATGACTACCCCAATTGTCATCAGAGAGTCTTCATGCAATGACTAATGGAAACAGATACAGAGATCTACAGCCAAACATTAGGGCAAGCTTGGAGAATCCTGCTCAAGAGTGAGAGGAAGGATTTTAGGAGCAAGAGGATTTAAGGACATAACAAATGGATGAAACTAGAAGTTATCCTAAGTAAGATACCCAGACCCAGAAAGACATCACAAGAAAACCTACAGAAACAACTAAACTGGCTCAGACGAACTTACAGAGTCTATACTAACAACCAGGGAGCCTGCATGGGATGTATCTAGGCCTTCTGCATATATGTGACCATCGTGTAGCTTGGTCTACTTGTGGGACTCCTAACAATGGGAGAAGGGGCTTTCCTTAAGGCTTTGCCTACTTTTGGGAACCCATTCCTCATAGTGAATTGCCTTGCCCAGACTTAATACAAGGGGAGGTGCTTTGTATTACTGTAACTTGATATGTCATGTTTTGCTAATACCCATGGGAGGCCTGCCCATTTCTGAATGGACACAGAGGAGGAGTGGATTGGGGGTGATGGAGGGGGAGGAACTGGAAGAAGAAGAGGGAAGAGAAACTGTAGTTAAAATATTAAATAGATAAATATATAAATAGACTATTAATAAAAAAGACATATGCTCTCAAATACAGTCATGTCTACTTGCCCTCCCACCATGCTTCCCACAGTGATGATCATGGTGGGAGAGCAATGCATATTGTAATGGTAGATAAATAACTTAGTTTTTAACATAACTTTATGGGGCTACTGAAATCTGAAATAAAATCACCTGAGAAGTTTATAATGCCTTTTGTCCTTCATAGATCTTAACAAGATGTAGCACTGCACTTTTATTTTCCCTATAAAATACTAGAGTTGCTAATGCAATTTCTAGTTGAGGTAAATATGGAGGCTTGGACTAAACACTTAATGAAATGCTTCACCAGTAAGGATGACAAACAGGAGACCATGATGCAAGACTCTCACTAGCTCTTTGATTCTGGAAGGTCACCTCTGCTGAGGATAATTTAAGGTATGCAGCCTTCCTTCATAACATCTCAGCTCTGAGCTCCTCCCTTCTCTGCTTTTGCAGCTCTCATAGTGAAGTTCTTTAGTACTTTACTGTGGCCATTGCATTTCAAGATTACACGTTTGGAGCCTCTGTTTAAAGCCCAAGAATGAACACCAAATGGTAAGAACTGCAACCTGGAGAGAAAAAATATGAAAGCCTTTTCCAATGATCCTCATAGAAAATCACAGAAGAAACAGTGTGATCTGTGTCCTTGTGTTGACCTTGTCCTCTGAGGGAATTATGGTCTTTGACCATGGAAATGTATAGTATTTATTTTCAGCTAGAGTCTCTTCCCTAGGTTTAATGACAAGATGAGCTTCCAAAGTTTTTCTGGTGGCAAGGATAATGAAGATGAGATGCAGGAGCCCCTGAGAGTGTTACTTGACAAGCAATTGCAAAAATTTCAACTCCAAGTTTGCTTATTAGCCATGGTCAAATGATCTACAAAGTCAGACTATTTATTCTAATCCCAACTTCTAATATGGATGTATGTGTTAATACTAATGAGATAGTTCATACAGTTCACAAGATGTTTTAATGCTGCCTTTGCACATAAAGATTGTAATTTAAATATATTTCCTTATAGCATAAAGATAGAGATGGAGGCTTTCATTAGTATTGAGTAAATATGTGTATGATTCGTCCTTTCAATGTTATGCAAAATTGTGATTGTGTTCAGAAATGAACAAAATCCTTAATAATCCATGTCATATAATGTTATCATACATCATGTGGTTACCAGATAAGTATAGAAGTCATATTTAGGAGCAAATTCATATACATACACATTTCTTACTATTATAGAATTATAGATATTTACATAATTTTAAAGTATTTAAATTTGCTTTTAACTGAAAGAGAATTGCATCAATTTCCCTTCTCCTTTTCCTTCTTTCTTTTCTCCAGCAATCAGCTATCCTCTCTTAACACCCTCCCATGCATCTATACTCTCAAGTGGATAGTCTATTTTATTATCATTTTCTAGTAAATGTATATATGAATGTATATATGTATGTTTGTAATGTGTATGCCCAGATACATATGAGTATATAAATACAATCTGAGAGACACTTTGTTTTTTCCCCATGTAGTTTTAGATTCAAAGAAACATCTAGGCAATCGTTGGAGATTTTTCACATCTCCCCTAAATCAGGCATGCATAGTAATTTTTCCCCATTGTGACTACTTTCCACCACAGCCATCAGTTTGCTACAGCAGATAAACAGAACAGAAAATACTTCACATTTCATTCTTTCCCATGGTAAACAGTAGACTTTTCACTGTTTCCATGTTTTTGCATTTTCAATTAAGTTGTTTATTGGAGTGATACAATATGTGTCTGTCCTAGATTTGACATAATGTTTCCCCAAAAAGGAAAAATGTGTAAGTATATACAAGCACACATAAGTTAAAAAAGAAGTTAGAAGTTATATAAGTTAAAAGTTCTGAACTTCCTTTCTTTTACTTTTCTTTTTTTTAAAATAAATATAATAGCTATATATAACAATAAAAGAAAGCTATAAATTTTAATATGAATTTTATTTTCCTCTTTATGCATATAAGAAAAATACTCAAAAGATTTTTGCTTTCATGCTTTACATGAAAAAATACAGAACTACATAAACATGTTTATATTTTATCAGTCATCTGTCAAGTACTAAAATACTCCTAGCCTTATTAAAGATGAAAACAGTATGAACTTGTTATAAATTTCACTGTTTTCCAATATAATCTCTAAATTGAAACCCTGTATTATTGCAAATTTTATGCCAGTCCCTCTGTGGTTTCATCCTTCATTTGTGAAGTATTACTGCTAAGCTAATCAGATTTCCCACACATTCTCAGATCATTGTGCCACATAGCTTATTAAAGTTTATTGTAGCTGTTATGGTATCCAAATGGGTACTCTGCAACTAAAAATTTCATGTTTCTTTTAATTAACATTTGTGGTGGCAGAAAATATTTCATTTTCTCCCTTTTGTGCATGCATGCTATACATATGTGATGCATGTATTGTATGCATGACTGCATGTGTATTGTGAGAACAGAAGAAAACTGTTTTCTTACTCTATTGCTCTCTGCCATATTCCCCCATGAAAGAAGGTATCATTGAATCTGAAGCAACGTTGGTGGCCACCAAGCCTCAGAGATTCTCTCTTGTCTCCACATTCCCACACTCAGTGAGGGCATTATCTGTGTGATTGTGAAACATCTGTTTTATGTGAATTCTGGGGATTTGAACGCTGTCTCTGGCTTACACAGAAAGCTCTCCCTCTTGCTGAATCATTTTCCAAATTAATAATGGAATATTTAGAATGATATATTTCACATGATTTTGATGGACTCAGGAATATGTTTTGTAATTAAATTTATTCTTTAATTTACCCATAGTGTTCGGAATTCAATAACACAGTAAAAACTAAATGTAGTTTTCTGTCTGAATACACTGTCACCCACAGATGCTTCTCAATTGACATGTTTGTCCCTGTCTATGCCATGGTCATCCTCTTTAGGACACTTCATTTATCTGGTCTAGTTCAGCATTTGGAACAGAAAGCAATTTGATATGTAGAAAGACTGCCATTGAATAGAGTGGATTCAGAGAAGGAAAGGAGTAGCATTTATTCAAAATTATCCAATCTGGCTTTCAAATAACTGAGTATAAGAAGAAATTCCCTCAAAATCTAGATGTATAGATAACCTGTCTTAGGAATGTGATGAAAAGTAGTCTTCCAGGTGGAAAGATGTTACAATTCCCTTCTCTCCCTCCTTCCCTCCTTCCCTCCCCCACTCTGTGCATTTTGTGTTGTAATGGTTAACATTGCATTTAGACTTACTATGCTTGAGAGACAAAAACAAAAACAAAAACAAAAACAAAAAACAAAAAAACCTGTAATATGTAATATTGCTTGTACAGGCTTTACCCTTTTAGCCCACTTCCCCCTTTACCTAAGATGTTAAAGACACTTCTTAAATTAACTTATTTTGTAAACTTTGCTGCTCAAGCAAGATAATAGATCATAAGACTAACTGCTATTTTTGCTTTTTTATCAAACTTACTCTGCTCAATGATTAAGACAACTGTAAGACATATATGTTAAAATTAAACCCTGCCTACATGTAGACAATATACATATAATCTTGTGGGTTTTTGCTTTGTAAGGTCTAGACTGATGTGACAAGCTGCTGCATCTTGGGAGCGCTCTAGGTTACAGTCCTGATGCCATGGGTATCCTGCTCCAGCACTTAATAAAGCCTTTAATGAACTAAAACCAAAACTTAAGTCAGACTGGTGAATGTCTGAACAAACTCAGACCCACAACAGTGTGTGCTCCAGTGTGTATACATGTATACATATACATGCATGTGGATGTATAGTCTAGAAATTCAGCTCAGGTCTTTTTTTTTTAATTGATATTTGCCTTAGTTTATGAAACAAATGTTCTCACTGAAACTGTAGCTTGCTGAGTGGCTGGGTTGGCTGCCCAGCAGGCCTCAGGGTTCCTCCTACCCCCATCTTCCCAGTACAAGTATCACAGCCACACGCCTGACATTTGAGGTGGGTGCTGGGCTCTGAACTAAGGTCCCCACACTTATGCGACTGCAGATTACTGAACAAACTATCTTCCCAGCTGCCTTGTTCCAAGTTTTTTAAATATGTAGATAATAGCAGATTAACCTGTTTTAAAATTTTGTTCCTTAAAACCCCAGCTAGTTCCAATGGAAGTCCTTGAGGCTGCCATCCAATAGGTTCCCGTGGAGGTCCATGAGGCTGCTACCAAACAACTTTCTGTAGATGTCTCTGGTGCTTCAACCCAATAAGTCTTTAAGGCCCCTACCCAGAAATTCCCTGAGGTTATTTTTGATGGAGTGCGACCCAGAGTTCTCCAGTGCAAGCCTGTAAGACTAGAGCCTAGCAAACTTTGGATCGGGTCCAGGAAGACAGAAGTCTGCCTCAACGACTGCCTGGGAACCAGTTACCAGGTTAGAAAGGCATATTTGACCCAGGTGTGAGCCAGGATAAATGTGATAAACACCAGTGATCCAAGCACCTGGAGGTAATGGGCAGAGGGCTCTCTAGCTAAAAGCTATGCTGGACTGAATGAGGCAGTGGTCTTTAACCCCTACCTGCCTAAGTCTCCAGACATCTTACTTTCAGGTTGTTTTTGCTCTATAAATTGGAGGAAGAATGGAGTAGGGCTCTTTCTGTTTTTCTCTTTTGTTGAGTATTTGCAAACACACTTGAAAATATTCCAATAAGGAATTCCATCCCTCGAGTAGGGTGGAATTCTAGGTGGACTATATGAAATTGAATATGTAGCAAATACTCTATCTTGAAAAAGAAATAAAGCTATCCATTACTAGAATTGTGACATTTTTCCAATGCTAGTATGCGTTGTCTCTCATCTTAATGATAGTAGATTAGTGTATACAGTAAGGAAGAGCCTAAGCTGGGGTTTAAAACCAGTCCACATAATTCATAAGCTGGAATCCTTTCAAGTACATATCACACAAAAATATATTCTAATATTGCCACTGTTTTAGAATATAGACCCTAATTTTAATCTAAACACTTTCCATTGAGGAGATTTTGAGATAATTCAAGATTGTGGATGGTGGTGATGTTGTGTGACAAAACATTTCCTAGAGAGTTGCAACATACTTGTCTACTCATCTTGAACACATGATCACTAAATTCCAACTTGGTGAACCAGTGAGTTTGATAGGTTACTTACAGAAATGTGGGTGGTGGTTTACTTATAGAAGAAATGACTAAAAACAGCTGCATCACCCAAGCCCACCCCAGCATGGATGACAGCTCTCAAAAGCTGGGAAACAGGGAGCACATGGAACAGCCTGGAAGCAGCTCAACAGGTTGGAGAATATCCTTCCTTCCTTCCTTCTTTCCTTCCTTCCTTCCTTCCTTCCTTCCTTCCTTCCTTTCTTTCTTTCTTTCTTTCTCTCTTTCTTCCTTTTCTCGTTCTTTCTTTCTTTCTTTCTTTCTTTCTTTCTTTATTTTTCTTTTATTTTCTTCTTTCCTTCCTTCCTTCCCTCCCTCCTTCCTTCCTTTCTTCCTTTTCTTCCTTTTATTGAAAATAGATTCTTCACTCGTACATATCCTGACCACAGTTTTCCTTTCATCACCAGTTTATATCGCCCTCCACCCTTATGCAGAAAAGAACAGGCTTCTAAGTCATAACAAAATAAAGTATATTAAGATAAATAAAAAAAAATCACATCTAAGTTGGACATGGCAAACCAACAGAAGAAAAAGAGTGCCAAGAGAAGACAGAAGAACCAGAGACCCACTTGTTAACATGTTCAGGAGTTCTATAAGAATATTAAACTGAAAGTTATAACATATATGCTGAGGATCTGGTGCAGACACGTGTAGACCCTGTGCTTGCTTGCTGCTTCAATGAGAGTATCCTATCCAAGTGACTCTGTTGGATTAAACAGCATGTAGGAAGCTCTGCTGGTTTCTGCTTCTTCTAGACAGCTGGTCTTGTCACAGAGTCTTTTTTCCCGGCTTGGTTCTGCTTTGTTTCAGAGGAATTCTCAATTTTTATTGCTTACTCTGTCAGGGAGGAGCCTAGTGAAATGGTCAGTTTCAGGGACTTCCTAAAACTATTTTGAGCAGTTTACCTTTCTGCTTAAAGAGCTTCCCTGCAGGATGGAATGTTTCAATCTCAGAGGAAACTGTTACACAGCAGGTGACTAACTTGGGAAGGCAGTCCATCTAGATGATACTACAAATATGGATGTTTCATCTTTATTTTCCATGTGCATGATACAGTTTCCATCCTTTCAATGCTATACAAAATTGTGATTCTGTTCAGCAATGAACAAAATCCCCAATAATCCATGTCATAGTATGTTATCATACATCATGTGATTACCAAATGTGAAAAACCTACCACTTAGGTACATTTTGGTACATTTCCTGTCGTTTTAAGTTAGCATAGATAATGAAATTGTGGCTTTCATTACTGTACTTCCATATATATATAATTATAAAATTATTATATACTTCCATATATAGAAAATTATAATTCATTTCTTATACATTTGCCTCCTGTACCCTATCTCTTTCTTTCATGCTCCCTAAATAGCCCCCCTTCTGATAATATGTTTCATGTATTCCATTATCTATCTATCTATCTATCTATCTATCTATCTATCTATCTATCTATCTAT
>CABHPR010155779.1:0-24054 GCA_902168415.1 Peromyscus melanophrys | reverse complement strand
TATCTATCTATCTATCTATCTATCTATCTATCTATCTATCTATCTATATATCTATCTATCTATCATCTATTTTAACCTATCTATTTATCTATCTATCATTGATCTATCATCATCATCTATCTATTTTTCATCTATCTACCCATCTATTTATATACTCATCTATCATGTATTTTTCTCCTAACTTCCTTAAGATCTCTTTGGTCTCATGATCCAGTTTTTATTTTTATAACCTAGTCTTATTGATATATGTGTATAGTAATGGGAATAGGTATAAAGTAGTTCTTACATAAAGGAAAACAGATAAAATGTGGCATTTGTCTTCAAGAAGAATGTGACATATTTTACATAAGTGTATCCAGTTGTACTCACTTTCCTGAAAAAAAAAGCCACAATTATATTTTCCTTTGTAGCTGAGTAAAATTTAGTTTCAATGTATTCTGCATTATCCTTTATTCATCCATCTGTTGATGGACATCTGGACTAGTTTTGATTACTTAAGAACTGTGAACAATGTAGCAACAAACATGAATATACAAGTTTCTCTCTGGTATGTTCACTTAGAGACATTTTGGTGTTCACCCAGGATTATGTAGCTGGATCATATGGTGTTCAACTTTTGTTATTTGGAGAAACCTCTACACTGACATTCACAGTGAGAAAACAAATTTAAATTCCCACAAAAATGCATAAGTATTCTCATGATTGTACCAGGATTTGTTGTTGGACTTTTATTTTATACATTATTTATTGTTGGAGAATTTCATGCATGCACATATATTTTGATCAAATCTCCCAGTACTTTTCTTCTAAGATATTAGTGTTCTTGATTACAACCATTCTTACTTGAGTGGAATACAGCACCGATGAAGGTTTAATTTCCATTTTTCCATTAGCTTAATATATTAAACACTGCAGAATTATCATAAATATTAAAAAATGCTCAAAAAAACTCTTGCAAATTTTATTCAAGCATATATTAAGAAGATTGTTATTGTGATTAAGATGGTTAGTCCTGGGGATTCAAATTTTGTTTAACCTGTGAAAACTGATAAATATAGTACAACATATAAACAGAAATAAGAATAAAATCACACGAGTCTATCAATAGATGCAAAAAAGGATCACTGTCACATTCTCATTAAAGAAAAATCAAGGAAGAAAACGGGAATGGAATAAACTTACCTCAGTGCATTAAACTCTGAAGAGGATTGTTGAAGTATCTTCATTGGGGAAATTGGTTTTCAGTATTTTCTTTGTTTTGTCCTAATACAGTTTTGTTATCAGTGCAATGCTGGCTTTGTAGTACAGGTTGTAATAGACTACACCTCATCATTTCTTGGAAAATATTCATTCAAATCACCTACTATTCATTTCTTATTCATGAAATTTTCCCTAATTGATCAAATTCAGTGATCTTCTTTATCTCTTCTGGATAACTTTAGTCTGAGTTCTTCCTTATCATATATCATAATACCTATGATAGAGCTTGTATCTGGCTTCCTATTGCTTGATAGCCTTCTACACTTTAGACTTCCAGATTCTGAAATTTATTTTTTCCTGTGTGCTCATGATTGAGATTTTTCTTTTTTTTCTGCTTTTTAGTATTTTTTTTAAATATCATCTACAATGCTGGCTTGATTAAAATGAAATGCTCTACTTTGTGCTAGTCTTCAAATATCTTATATCTCAGACGGGACTCAAGGTTATTGATGACATTTTCTGGACTCTGTAAGTAATAGACTCATGTAGACACATACATACATGCACACACACACACACAATTTAAACATTTTTAAGATATATATCTTAAAATTACACACACAAACACACACACACAGACACACACAGACACACACACACACACACACACACACACACACACACACACACACACACACACATATATATATATGGTGATTATTTATTCCTAGGGCTTAAAATACATCATTCCAGGATTTTTTGGATTTTAGGGTTATTGAAGTTAGAGTTCATGGTATTATGATGAATTTGGATTTCTCATATGGTGATTAATATTATTTCTTGGGTTTTCAGTTTTGACATGTTAACAAGCTATGTTTTAGAGACATTTTCCTCTGATCATATCTACTATGATTTTAAATTTCACTTTCATTTGAATGTTTATTTTTTTCTCTAGATTTGGAGCATTTTCTGCTTTGCTTCTCTGAATAGATTATTTTTCTCAAGTCTGTATCTCCTCTTCTTCCTCTAACCTGTGAATTATTAAGGATTTAGACTCTTCATCTTGTCCTAGAAAATCTGGATAGTGTAGCTGTATTGTTTTTCACTTTATTAATATTTCACAGCAGTATTTTCCTGACTTTTTCTTCTATTCCTGACCATTTTCCCTCTGTCTGATAAAGTCTATTGGGCTTGCTTCTGTTATGTTTGTTTTCTCAGTTTAAAATTTCTATTGTTTTCAAAATTGCAATTACATTGCTTGATCTTTCATCTGTGTTGTTATTGTTTTCAAGCATGCATATTATGTTCTTTTCTCATCCATATCACTAACTTACTATTCCTCACATTGCTACTGTTCTCCTCCAGAGTTTTTGTTAAATTTATAAGAATATGTCCTGTTTGACATCTTTGATGATTTTGACTAATGTTTTCATTTTAATTTTAATCCTTTATTTTAATTATTTCCATATTCTTAAATTCAGTCATTGTTGAAGAGTTATAGTCTTTTGGAGGAGACATGTGTTCCCAATTTTTTAAAAGTTTCACGTATTTTTTATTTTTATTTTTGCATTTTTTGGTGTGGATAATTCTTTCAGTTTGATTTGATAAGCTGCTTATCAATTAGGCTATGTTTAGGGGGTCAATCCATAATATTAGTAAATAAGAAGAAAACAAATTTTAACATAATAATATCAAAGCATTCATATAGGAATGTTATTAAAAATGAATAAATTCCACTAATACATTATCAGTGACTCTAAACTGAATGTACTAGGACACTTCTATTATTCTGAGGAAATATAAAAATAATTCATTAAAATTAAATCTAGCTTCAATTTGTGTGTGTTTTACAATTTGTGCAAACCTTTTTTCCTCACCTCTGTTGTTTCTGTCCATTGATTGCATCTCTTGTTGACCAGGAGTCTTAAATTGTCTAATTTATAAATCTTTATGAGTTACTGCTCTTCACATGTTCAAAAAAGAATGTTATCAATCATAAAGATTTTCTTACATATTTACACCAAATTATCAACAATTTTTAAAAATTTAAGTTTTGATTTAGTTAAATTCTTAATCAATACTCGTATATGCTACAACACTATTCATCTTTGGGTTTAAACAATTTTAATAGAATGAATATATAATTTACTTTGATATGCTAAACTTTTTAAATCTACATATGTAAAATTTTATAAAATTTGGGGAATTTCATGCATTAGTTTTTTAAACTGTTCTGCCACACCCTCGTGCTCCTTTTTTTCCATTTTTGGATTCAAATTTAACATATATTAATCCAATAGAGTTTATTTTTATTTATGTCGATATGTGTGCATATATATGTATGTCACATATGTGTGGATGCCCAACTAGGCCAGAGGAGGGCATTAGATTCCTTGGAGGTGGACTCACAGGCAGTTAGCTGTGAGCTGCCCAGTGGGGTAATAGGAAGAACAGTAACGTGTGCTCTAACTGCTGAACCACCTCTCCAGCCTATGATTTCTGAGAATATTATACAGATAACCAAGACACTGATGATTTTCTAATAAGTTATTTTAATAACTTACAGCATAATCATTTAACTAAATAGAGAACATACATAAAGATAATAAATAAAACTGATGTACAGGTAAACATGAGAAATGTTAAGGAAATTTTCATTCCTATAAGTGCTGTTGTTTGCTCTGGTTATTTTATGTTATTTTAGTTTGCTTTATAATGCAGTGTGTTAACATGCTGATAACTGTGATTCAGGTTAAGGAGAGGAGACACAAGTAATGTTTGAGTACTGAGGAGTAATTATTTCAATCAAAATGTTTAATTCTTTTGGTATTTCCAGGTGGCCAGTGGTAAATAATTTTATCCAAATGGAAAGCGATTTTAAAAGCCTTTATCAGTTTTAAATGGGATAAGAATACTCAACTCTATTCTGGCAGCTGCAATGCCATACAAATCATTCTGTGTCCTTCTAGCCATTTGGTCACAGCTCACGCAGCTCATGTCTTACTTACCCCAATATAGATTTCCTCTTTGTAATAACATTTAAAACACTTCTTAGATATTAAAATATTCTGGTAGCAGTATTTCCATCCCTGTATTTTAGCTTGTACATGAACTTGAGAGTGGCTTTTCATTCAAAAATGCTATGCATGAACAACACTGTTTCCTCAAGGGATGGTGTTATCATCAGTAGGCTGCTAGTGTGAGGAGCTATTTACTGTTTTTGAGGAGCAAAGTCATGTGTAATTGGTAGAAGCTGTGCAGCTGTGTTTAGCTTCATCAGATGTTTCCTAATAAACAACTGAGGGTGCTGCATATCCACATGTGTTTTGCTGCATGCATTTTTTTCTCCTTAAAGCACAAAGATTTTCAAAGGTTGACATTTCAGCTACTTGCTAATATAGACACATAAACTGGATTTTCTGTCAATAAATTATTTTGAATGAGCTATGGCTTTGTTTTCACTTTCATGTAACAGGATGGCTCTGAGCAAATAATCTAAAACTGGAGGATTCAAGAATCTCAGCCAGGATTTACATATACTCTGAAAAAATGTGCCTCTACTTGCCAATGCTGACAAAGCTACTTGGGTACCAAGTCAAGTTTGTCTCCTAGGAGTATCATTTTGCTGCCCTATGTCTCTGTTTGTATGATATGGCTTTGAATTAGAAGATAGCAGTTTGTATCTTGAACTCTAAATTTTTAAAGACTAAATTGAATTATGATAAATCAGCACACTACCTCACCTAATCTATGATCGTGTTTTCAATTGGTCTCATGATCACCATTAATCATGCTTTTAGTACAAACATGCATGACTTCAGAAACATTTTTGATTTCATTATGGTCTATGCACACTACTTTAACTTGCTTCTGACCCCTGATTACACTTTAAAAATCTAGTTATTATTCAGAAGTTGCTGAATTTTTTAATTTGCTTCAGTTTTAACATTCAACTTGTGTATATTTTGGATGTTATACCTGAGGCGTCTGCAAGTGGCACATTAAACTGCGTGGTGGATTTAGCTTTTGCTAGTACAAAACAAAAAAAAGAGAATTCTGGGAAGTGGAAGGCTGAAGCAGAGACACTGCCAGCCGCCACCATGACAAACAGCATGTGAAGATGCCGGTAAGCCACAAGCAATGTGGCAAGGTATAGATTTATAGAAATGGATTAATTTAAGATATAAGGACAGTTAGCAAGAAGCCTGCCACGGCCATACAGTTTGTAAGCAATATAAGTCTCTGTGTTTACTTGGTTGGGTCTGAGCGGCTGTGGGACTGGCGGGTGAGAGAGATTTGTCCTGACTGTGGGCCCAGCAGGAAAACTCTAGCTACAAATTATACCATTAAAAGCTGTTTTTAACACCTTATCTTGATCTTCACTTGCAAAATATGGATTCATATACTCATCCTACAGTACTGCCATGAGAGAATCACATGCAAGAAGCAAATATGATCATTAACAAGTGTTTTTCCTCCATATGTGTGCGTGTCCAGCAATGCTTATTACAGAGGGGCCACACAGTTAGTTGCCTACAATATTGTTATGAGAGAATCACACATGGGGATTATGATCACCAACAAGTCTACTTTTTTCTCTATAGATGTGTGGCCAGTAATGTTTATTACACAAGCACCTGAAGTTCATTGCCTGATGAAGAGATTCATTATTTTGTCAGTTTTTTTCAACTAATCACAAAGTATGCCCCATTACTATTATGAGTTATATGATTAATTGGCAAATAAATGTGGAAACAAACAAAAGAAAAACCTAATGGAATGCTTTCTAATTTTCAGTTAGTTAACAAAACTGTGAAGAAAGATATTACATCTTCAGTGTCTTTCACTATGAAAACAAAAGGAAAGTTACCAGCAACTACAGGTAAGTATTACACGTGAACCAAAAAGAAATGAGTTAAATGAGTTGGCAAAAAAAAATTTTTACAAACCTACACAAGAGCACTTTGAAAATATTCATAAAATGTCTGATAAAAGAGAATTGAAAAAGAAATTTGTCTGCGCGAACCATATCTACTTACATTTGTTTCCAAATCTAAATTATTTAAAGCCTTGGAGAAAATAATTATTAAGTAATTAAACTTTTGGTGAATATAATGGTGAAAAAGAAAATTGGCTTGCCTCATTGTTTTGTTGAATTTGTATTCCTAAAATTTAAAAACAAGATAATAGGATAATTCTTCATGCAGCAAAGACACAAACAAGATGTGGTTGATTTTAAATTGTATCACTACAATTTAAAACATAAAGGATTAGGAAAAACGAGTTCATTCTCATAATTATTTCAACAGAAGTTTGTATTTAATTAAAAAAACAAGTATGACTATATTCACAATGAAAGAACAAATGTATTGCCTTTCTCTGATGTATGTTTAATTCTGTAGGAAATGTTTCTGAACAATTAAAAAATCATGGAAAATGTTTGTGTGTATGTTTGTGTATTAACTTGGAATCTGGATTGATAGCTCAAAATTTATATCCAAGTAAAACTTCCAAATAAAACATAATGTTAATTATGATGGGAACCCAATTTGAAAGGAGTTGATATATATATATATATATATATATATATATATATATATATATATATTTAAGCATTCTTCTTATAAGGAAACAGTAATCTCCAAGAAAAATATATGATAAAAACATAAAAGGACTTCTATTAAGAGTAAGAAGAACAAAACCCAAATCATTTTATTTTAATTTAGAATCTCTAGCCAGTGTAGAATAATGAGAGACAAAGTAAATTTTTATAATGGAAAATATATTATTGGCTACATGAAACTAGATATTAGACAGATTCAAATGTATACACTTTTAAAATGCCTTTTGGAACTATGATAGCTTTTTATTCCCTAGCAAATAAACTGGAGATACTAAGTATTTTAAATCTCTAATGAAATGAAAGGAAAAATACTTCCTAAATGCAAATAATAAAAAATATAATGATTCATATGATAAATCATACTTGCATGACAAAATAACTTACTGGCCATGTTTGACCTCAACACAATAAAGAAAAAGAGTAGAAAACAATATGACAACCTAAGCAAGACCTGAATAATGACAGCACTGGTTTACTTAACATGTATGGGGAAAATTGCATGGGTCCAACTATAGGTCAAGAGCAATAGGTAATTAATGACTGCTAACAGGGAGAATCAATTAACACCATGGATGAAGTCCCTGACTGCTTTTCAAATACCAAGTGGTGAGCTCTAAACTAATATACATATTAGGAACATAAAATGGACTCAGAAGAATATATATACATATATATATAACATATAGAATATATTGTCTATTTTATATAAAATATTTTATGTGTGGTAAATATATATATATATATAATTTCATATATATATAATGAGTACATGTTGGTGTGTAATAAGAATAACTTCAGAAAAAGAGGTCATGATTAGAATGAAAGTGGGGAGGACACAGGAAGTTTTGTAGGGATAACAAGGAGGGAATATCCGCAAATACTCTATATATATTATGCAAAGTACATAATAATAACACTTAAAAGAGAAAATCACAGTAACACAGTGAAGTACAAAATGAATAATTGTATACTAATTATAAAACTTTGAGAAGAAACAACAATAAAAAATGCCAGCTTGCTATTCCATGGCTGGCTGATATACATGGGAAGACTGTTCTATTCTGAAGACAAAGGAGGAGTAGATGGGGGAGTAAGTTAGGGGAAGGGAGAGAGGAGGAAGGGAGGGGAAACTGTGATTGTGCTGGGAAAATTTATTTTTTAAATATTTAATAAAACATACCTCCAATATTTTCAGTTAAGTACAAGATTAATACAATACTAATATATTTTTAACAGAATAGGGAGAATTGAAATATTGACTTTTGCTTAATATACAACCTGAAAGTTAATCAACAGGAAGAAAGGAGAAAAATTTTGCCTTGTCAACTTTATTGAAATGTTACTAAAATGAATTTTAAATCAATATCCTTCCTTTGTTGAAAATTTATGTCAGTTCTTTTATCAAATTTGCAGTTTCTGTAATTTAAATTCTGACATATTACAGTGATATTTTACAATGAAACTATAAACTCAATGAATCTTAATTCCATAATGATCTAAATTCACACTAAAACTGACAAATTGAGCATTTATGTCTAATAGTCACCCTGTTTGCGTTTTTATTTATTTACGAATGAAATTTTATGCATTTTGTGTGTGTGTGTGTGTGTGTGTGTGTGTGTGTCTGTGTCTGTGAATGTGTCTGTGTTAAATTCAGAGGACTCAGTCTGGGCAACATATGCCTTTATCAGCAGATATATCTCTTCTACATATTTTTACATTTTTATTTCCTACCCAGCTATCATTCACATTTTGTTTATGATTGTAAGGTTTCACCTATACTAGGCTATTGACCTTCTAATAAGCCATAATACAAGATCCTGCACAAATATAGCATACCAACATATTACAATATTTAAAATGTATTAATGATAATATTTAAAAACAAAATGTGTTCATGTGTGAATTGTACTCTAAATATAAAAACATTATAAAATAAAATACAGATTATACATAAAATGTAATTACATGTTCTTTCCTAAAATAAAATACAAGTCATTTGTAAAATGTAATTACACATTCTTTCCAATAACCAGTAAATCTTTAATTCCAGGATATTTTGTTAGAAACACTTACATCTAGTTATACTTTATTCAAAGATTGCACCTTCTGAAAGTAATATTTAAACATAAAGGATATCATGTATTTACTGTGAATACCTAGTGAGTTGTTACTGGATGTAAATTCTGGATGAACATACATCCTTCTAGAATAAGTAAAGTGAATTATCCACTTAGTTGCTGTGTTCTGTTTGATAGTTTGATCTTCTTTTTGGTTTGTTTGTTTTTTGCTTTATTTTTAGAGACAGAATCTCTCTGTGTAGCTTGGACTGTCATAGAACTCATTCTGTAAACCAGACTGGCACTAAACTCACAGAGATCCCCCTGCCTCTGTCTCCTTAGTTCTAAAATTAAAGGAGTGCACCATCACTGCTGGCCTCAGTTTTAATTTTCAGAGAAATTTTTTTCTTACATAAATAAGTAGAAGACAGAAGGAATTTATATTAATGACAGAGTAGGTATTTGAACTTATTCTAAACCACAATGACACTGTCACATAAATAATTTAAAATTACTGAATGACAAAAAGATAGCAGAACACTTGGGCAGAATTCTTGAGTTAAACTGAAAGCAGAGACAATTATATATGCAAAATCTGTTCTTTTGGGAGCAACTACTACTTTTATTCCTTCCCTTTTCAAATTGTACCACTTCTTGACCAGAGCTTTACACCAAAGCCATAATGCAGGTCAACACATTCTTTAATCTGAGTCATAACCTTGGTGCTTTTGATTAAATATTTTAATAAACAATTAGAAGTGGAATTATTTTTAAAAACAAAATAACAACCATTAATCTGAAAAGGCTAATTTTTAAATTATATATACAAAAAAGCTGAGATAATTAAAGTTTGCATCAACACAATGCTTCATAAATGGAAAACTTATTACAAAATTTTAAATATATTTAAAAATATTCATATAGAAGAATATTTCACCCATTCATGAACCTAATTGCTATATAGATATAGCATTTTGAATACAATTCTAGCTCTGTAAAAAGAAAACAATGCCAAATATTTAAAAGATTTGTTATTTACAGTATTGGGGAGAAATTCATTATGGGAATATTCCTAGTATTGATAAATTCACTGTTGGAATGCTGATAAAAGGATACTCAAGTTTTTTTCTTGTGTAAATAAGTAAGATTAGCTAAGTTGCATCATTGCGATGTTATGAATAATATTTTAATTTCTGTACTATTATATATTATGTGAGGATTCACTTTATAGACACAAAATCATTAAATAATATTAAAATATATTTTCTTTATATTTTATTTTCATTATTTAGAACGATTTTTTAAATTTAAATATATTTGCTCATATTCTTCTCCTTCCCCAGTCCTTCCAGATTCTCTCCTCCTCCCTATGAATGAAACCTTTAAGGTCTATCTCAAGAAACAAACCAAACACCCACAACCTAGAAAAAAATTACATCCCCTCCAAGAAAATCTTCACCACACTATAGACAAATAAACACACACACACACACACACACGCTCAAGTGAGAAGTCTATTATTTGTTGGTTAATTACTTCTGAACGTGAGATCTGCTCTGTAATGTTTTTGACATACCCAGTGTCATTCCTTTGGAGAAATCTGATTTTCCCTCTCCATAGTAGGGTCAAAGGACTGTTTAAATTGTTAACCTTTACTTGGGTTGCTAGGTTTGCATTCATTCATTTTCTAAAACTATAACAAGGTAAAACATAAGATAAAACAAAAACTGTCACATCAAAGTCAGACAAGACAAACAGAAGAAACTGTGGGAGGCCAGCTCCCACTCCTCGTCCCCAATCAGGGTTTTCTTGAGGAGGGTGAAGTGAGAAAAATTTATATAGAAGAATAGAGGGGACAGAAACAGATAGAATCACAGGATAGCCTCAGGAGGACCTGGATCAATATCCACCAGTCCTTTCTGTCTCTTCTAAATGGCTACATATATGAATGCCAATAAGTGGAGCAAAAGACCTCCCCCTAGCTCAGCAAAGAGTAGACTTTTCCAATCACTTAGAAACCAAGAATATGGTCAAGCAGTCCTTTAAATGCAGCCCTGCTAAATAAAGCAAGCTCAGATCTCACTGGGAAACCTTTGTGGGCCTCCACAATTCCCCCTTCTAAATATAATAAAAGGTCCCCTAGGCTCCTCAGATGGACTGTGCCTGTCTTAGGTCATCCTTCTTGATTATCTTCCTTATCCATCATGGAGATATATTTTCCATCAAGCATACTCTGCCTTAGGTTGGAAAGTACCGAGAAGAAAGTTGCCCATCTTTGATTACCAGCCTCTGGCAGGAAGGGGTACAGAACCTAACTCAGCTCTGACTCAGGTCCCTACTGAGCTTGCAAATAATCCACAGTGATCTCCATTGCTGCCACCTCTCCCAGGAAAAAAAGTAGAGGATAATAAAGATGGAATATCCTTTTTGGAATGGGTCTAAGGTGACTAAAGCAGTCTTAGCTGCGATAAGCTCTTTTCCTGGATTAGAACTCTCTCCTAACAGATGTTCAATAAAACTTTCAAGAGAGTATTTTGATTCCCAGGAGAAAACATTCATTTTGAAACACTTCACAATATCCACTAAAGTAAACAGAAACCCATGCTAATTATAGAGACACTTAGCTGTTTAATCAGCAGTAGAATTTCTGTACAAACTAGCTTGATTGTGGGAGGCCTATCCCTTTGTGGGAGGCCTACCCCTTTCTAAACAGAAACAGGAGTGGAAACTTTTAGGAGGAAGACAGAAAAGCTCCCCTAATTATGTCACCTTCACTTAAGTTTTCCAGGGGCCACTGAGATCATAAAATTATATTTTGGGCTATCATAAAAAATGTTCAAATATATCTGAATATAAAACATATTCCTTTAAAAATTAATGTTACCTAATATGTCTAGACAGATATTTATGGAGTAATAAAAACAATTCTAGTATGAACATCACTATACATATCTACTTTTTACAAACTTACATTCAACATTTACTTTTCATAAACTTACATTCAGCTTTTACAAACTTACATTCAACGTGTATACTTTTTACAAACTTATATTCGAAAGCAAACTCTATAAGACTATTTTACAAACTTTTATTCAAATGGAATTTCTATAGAACTATTTTACAAACTTTAGCACATATCTAGAAAAGATTTTTTAAAATAAATATTTGCCAAACTTATATTCAAATGGAAACTCTATAGAACTATTTTACAAACCTTTATTGAAAAGGAAACTATTATTAAACATCTAGAAGAGAGATTTCTTAACTAAACTATCACATTTTCTTTTAACAAGATAGAAAATGGGCAAATCATTTCTAAAGTTCAGGGTTTATAGTCAGCTTTAATATTATTCTGAAAGTTTTCTTGAGAGTTTGAAGTCAGAGCCTAATGTATCAGTTGCTCTAAGCTCGAATAAGGGTAAAATTGTCTCCTCTTAATTTTTTAAAGTTGCTTTTTTAAGGTTATCATGAGCATTTCAAAGTGGCTTGTTGACAAAAGGTATTAGCATTTTAATTGCCTCCTGACAGGCAAGCTATTCACCTGTTTCTAGTTCTCAGTAGGTAAGGCTATGCTTTCTAACATCATTTGGAGAGAAAAAAATGCATTTTGAGATGGAAAAAACAGAATTTTGGGGCAGTGTAGTACTGGCATCTCTATTATGGACTTCATTTTCCAAACTGCCGTTCTCCATATCATCACATTGTTACAAACTATGTTGCAGACTACATTTCCCAAGCTGCATTTCTGTATATTGTCCTTCTGTTATGAACGAACTACATTTGCCATGCTGCCTTTCTGGCTCCAGGAGAAAACTTACATTCACATGGTAGATATTCATGTTGAAACCAAACTCAAGTTTTTGCTTTTATCATGGGTGGATTTTGTCTGATCTAAGATTGCATCAAGACATCTGCATTTTCATTTGACAGGTATACATCTGAATTTTCATCTGACAGTGTTCCCAGAGTGGATCATGCCTGTTTGCATGCACTCAGATAGGTGTTTGTTGCCAGAAGTGAAAACCATTAGGTGCTTCACTCCCTTGCCTCACTAGGTCAGTGAGAAGGAATGAGAACACTTGAAAAAAGAGCTTTTTCAAGAAAAAAATTTTCCCCGATTGTGAAGAAAAAGAAAGGGCTTATTTATTTATTTATTTATTTGTTTGTTTGTTTGTTTGTTTGTTTTTTATTGTGGCCATGGGTACTGCATATCCCCACCTGTGAACTTAGTGCTTGTAGTCAAGAAGGCAACTTTCAATGTTCCTGCAGGCCTTGTTTGTATGGCCAAATTTAGTCTCAGCTTTTCTCATGCTATCATTGCTGCTAGAACTTAGACCTTGCTTCTCTCATTGCAGGGTGCATTTCAAAGCCTCCCCTGATGCTTTTACACCAGCAGCTTCTCCTCAGCTCCCATTCCACACTAGGGGGATGTTGTTCCTGCTTGGCTCACTGCCTGTGCTTTCCCAGGTATCTCTCACTAGGCTCTAACTTCAGGGAATTCTGGCTAGGCTTTTTCTAATATTGGCTTGAAGGGGAGATAGGACTAGTAGAATGGATTTGTCCTGTTCCGAGAGATTTTTTTGGGGGTTTTCTAGAGCAATTGAAGGTGATTTTCCCATGCTGATAGATTTTATTTCCTAATGAGTTAACATTTTGCCTTTACAGAAAAAATTCTGAGCAGGAAAGACCTGAAAAGCTTTCAGGTTTTTAGAGCGATTACTAAGTATTTGCCAATAAAGCTTTTTTTCAGTTTTTGAGAGAAAAATTACTAAGTTCCTAAGACTTCTGTTCCTGAAATTTGACTTCATGGCCAGGAGGAAACTAATTCTGATAGTATGATGTTTTCATACAGTAACAATGTCAGTGGAGTGAAGAGTTCTATTTCATCTGCATTTGTCTCAGGGAAAATTCTTTTCTTTGCTGTTCATGACTCAGATTTAAGCTGTCTACAGGCCAAAAGTTTTCACAAGAATATTTTTCTGCCCGTTTTTCGAATAGTATTTTTTCATGACTCCAATTTTTCTTCTCAGGAATTTGGGTTCATAGTCATATAGTTCCTCTGTCTTGTTGCTTATCTTATCCTAAGTTTTTCCTTACACTATATTCCTATATTTTACCTTATATATTTTCCTTTTTATCCTATTTTTCTACACTTTATTCCTACATTCTACCTTATATGTTCCCCTAATTTTTATAGATAGAAATTAAGAGAGAGAAAAAGAAAGAAACCTAGAGAGAGAGAGATTCGTTGCAGACTCATTTCTCATTTGGGCATCTTTCAGCTACTTTACTTTTATTCTCCCAAATAGAATACTCCCACATTAATTTTACAGTGCAATCAGACATGCCTAAACTTCCTGCAGGGCCCTCTACCTTCCCTTTACCAAGTCCCTGGTCCCTGTTCCTGGCACCATCTGTGGGAGACCAGCTCCCACATTTTTCCCCAAGGTATTCTTGAGGAAGGAGAAGTGAGAAATACTTAGATAGAAGGACAGACAGGAGAAAAACAGACAAAAACCTAGGATAGCCTCAGGAGGGCCTGAATCAATATCCATCACCCCCTTCTGTCTCTTCTAAAGGGCTATTATAGGAATGACAAGGGGTGGAGCAAAAGATCTCCCCCTAGCTCAGCCAAGTGTAGACACTTCCAATCACCTAGAAACCATACACATGGTCAAGTAATTCTCTAAATTCATCCCTGCTTGGTAAAGCAAGCTCATATCTCACTAGGAAACCTTTGTGGGCCTCCACAAGAAACAGAGACCAAGAAAACATAAGAACCAGATGCACTCTTTTGCACACACAGGATTCTTATAAACACACTAAACTGGAAGCCATAATATATACAGTAGATCTGGTCAGACATGTGCAGGCCCTGTGCAAGCTGCCTCAGCCTCTGAGTTCATGTGAGCTGTTCTCATGTTGATTTAGAGGATCTTGTTCTCTTGGTGTCCTCCAGCACCACTGACTCCAACATTCTTTTTGCTTCCTCTTTTAGGGAGGGCTCCTTGAGCTCTAAGGATTTGATGGATACATCCCTTTTTGGGCTGAGTGTTCCAAGATCTCATTCTTCATGTAATGTCTGGCTTGGGTCTCTATGTTTGTTCCTATGTGCCACAGGAGGAAGCTACTCTGATAATGGTTGAACAAGGCACTTATCTATGAATATAGTAAAATATCATTAGGAGTTACTTTATTACTTTTGTTTTTGTTTTTCTTTTTTTTATTTCCTTTTTTTATTAAGAGATTTTCTATTTTTTTACATAACAACCACAGTTTCCCCTGACCTACCTCCTCCTACCCCCAATGTCCCTCCCCCAAACCAATCCCCATTCCTTCCTCCTCCAAGTCAAGCAGAGCCTGGTACATTCAGTTGAGGCAGGTACAAGCCCCTCCTCCCTGCACCAAGGCTTCAAAAAGTGTCTCACCATAGACACTAGGCTCCAAAAAGCTGGCTCACGCAGTGGGAACAGGTTTCGATCCCACTACTTGGGGGCTCCCAAACAGTTCAAGCTAACCAACTGTCTTGCTTATCCAGAGGGCCTAGTCCAGTACCATGGGGGTTCCTCAGCTATTGGTCCTCAGTTCATGTGTTTCCACTAGTTTGGCTAGTTGTCTCTGTAATTTTTTCAATCATGGCCTTGATGTCACTTGCTCATGGAATCCCTCCTTTCTCTCATCTATTGGACTCCTGGAGCTTGACCTGGAACCTGGCCATGGATCTCTGCATCTGCTTCCATCAGTCACTTGATGAAGGTTCTATGATGACAGTTAGGGTATTCAGCCACTTAATCACCAGAGTAGGCCAGCTCTGGCACTCTCTTGACTATTGCCAGTATTCTATGGTGGAGTCATCCTTGTGGATTCCTGAGAACCTCTCTAGCACTCTGCTCCTCCCTATTCCCATGGCATCTTCATTTATCATGGTATCTCTTTCCTTGCTCTCTTACTCTGTTCCCATTCCATCTCAAACCTTCCACTCCCCTAAGCTCTCATCCTCTGTCCCTTGCCTTCCATTACCTGCCCCTCTCACCCCCAGTTTGCTAACGTAGCTCTCATCCATTTCTCCATCACTGGGCAATCCATGTGTCCTTCTTAGGGTCCTCCTTACTAGCTAGCCTCCCTGGAGTTGTGGGTTGCAGTCTGGTTTTCCTTTGCTTTATATCTAGTATCCACTTATGAGTGAGTACATACCATGTTTGTCCTTCTGAGTCTGGGTTATCTCACTCAGGATGATATTTTCTAATTCCATCCATTTGCCTGCAAACCTCATGGTGTCATTGTTTTTCTCTGCTGAGTAGTATTCCATTGCCTATATGTACCACATTTTCTTTACCCATTCTTCAGTTGAGGGGCATCTAGGTTGTTTCCAGGTTCTGGCTATTACAAATAATGCTGTTATGAACATAGTTGAGCATGTATCCTTATGGTATGATTGAGCATTCCTGGGGTATATGCCCAAGAGTGGTGTAGCTGGGTCTTGAGGGAGATTGATTCCCAATTTTCAGAGAAACTGCCATACTGATTTCCTAAGTGGCTGCACAAGTTTGCACTCCCACCAAAAGTGTAGGAGTGTTCCCCTTGCTCCACATCCTCTCCAACACAAGCTGTCTTTAGTGTTTTTGATCTTAGCCATTCTGACAGATATAACATGGTATCTCAGAGTTGTTTTGATTTGCATTTCCCTCTTTTGGTTTGTTTAATAATTCACATAAATGTAAGAAAATTCCCACTTCCTATTTTAACTTTAAAACATTTTTATAATGAATTATATAAATTCATAATCCTATAGAAACTACTGTGTTTTAAATTCATTTAAATTCTAAGTACAGTTGATCTCCCATATTCATAGTTACTACTCCCTCCTCCAGAGCTAGTCTTCAGAAAATACTTAAAGATGACCTCAGAAAGTACACATGAAAATTAGATAAATGGAAAGGAGCCACTGAGCATTTCTTTATTTACTTTCCCACATGATTCCATGTTTACCTTATAAAACAATATCTTTATAACTAATAGCATTTGATATTGTGCTATGTAGATTTTTTGTCAACTTGACACAAGCTGGCTTCATCTATAAAGAGAAAACTCCGGGTAAGAAATTGCATCCATGAGATCAGAGGAAACCAAGCCTGTGAGCCATTTCCTTGATTAATGATTGATGTGGGAGTGCTCAGCTCTCTGTGGTCAATGTTATGCATGAGCAGAGGTTCTGGCATGTAGAAGAAAGCAGATGAAGCAAGCCTTGAGGAGCAAGCCAGTATGTTCCTTGACACTGCATTAGTTCCTGCCTCTAGGTTCCGGCCTTGAGGTCCTGCCCTAACTTTCCTCAGTTATGGAGTGTGATCAGACAATTATAAGCTTAAATAAATCTTTGCCTCACCATGTTGCTCTTGGTCACGTTGTTTTATCACAGTAGAACCCTAAGAGAGCTACCTTTAGGTTGAAAACAGTTATTCAAAACCTTCCATTTTGAAAATTATTTTAAATTTTGATTAAATTCTATAAATAAGAGACAAAGAAATACAAAATATGTCTCAATGTTGATTTTTTTCTTTATTTTTTTAATAAGTAAAAGGTTAATTGCCCATCTGGGCATGATGGCACATCTTCAAACCAAGCATTTGTGTGGCAGAGTCATGTATCTCTATAGTTCGAGAAGAGTCTGTTCTCTATATATTGACTGCATATTCAGCCTAAACTGATTAAAACATCATTTCATTGTGTATATGACACTTTAATAACTACACTTCTGACAGAAAATTAAGAGTCTATCTCAAATAATTACAAATGTAAAAAACAACCAACATAATCAATAAGTATGTTAAAGACTGCATCTCTATTACAGCTCCCTCTACAGATGAAGTGTCAATAATAGAAAACTATTTGATTATCTTCTCAAAAACAACTTTTAAAAAGTAAGAAATTATAACATTTAACTGATATGGATTCACAAGGGAAATAATCTCTAAATGTTAAATTCACATCAGTTTTATACCTGCTGTTTTCTGACTTAAATGATTATTTGCCTTTCTTTGTTTCTACAGTTTATTTGAAATATTTAGAGGAGACATTTACCTGAGCCAACTGTCTCATACCTTATTTTGTTCACCCACAAACAAGGGCATGAGCTTTAAGTATCTTATAATCTTCATGTGTCTCTAGATGGTAATATCTCAATAAGTATGACCATGATTGAATGTATTATTGAATATATGTTAAAAATACAAAGGCTTCACTGTGTTCCAGTCTCTATGCCAACAACATGTCTGTATAGCTTTAGATGGCTGCTCCATTTTGATACTGGTCCCCATTATTATTTCATTGATGAAAACCTTTCTAAATATTCTTATTGCTCAGGTATTATTTGTTTGGATTGGTAATTTGTTTGTGGTACTGGAACAGGTCTTACGTATGCTACAAAAACATCTGCTTACTTTGCTACACATCCAACACATAATACATTTTGATCATAATACCATTTTCCATGTGCTATTAAACTAAAATAACTTTGGCATTTTGGAAAATATTTTACCTTTATTAGGAAACTGACCCATAGACATAAAGGGCATGAAATACTAGCACAAAGCAAATTTAATCAATAATCTTTTAACCTTTAGTTATAGATTGTTATAAATAATTACTTCATGCCTTCTCTAGGTACTACATGAGCTAAAAAAAAAAAGTAATAAAGCTAAAGATTTTTGCCTCTTAATTCACTCAGGTTCTAATGGCTTTCTTTAAATACTAAATCAACTACAAATGGGGATTGTTTAATAAGTAAGCAAGCTGTATTTTCTCCAGGAGCCTGAAGTAGTTTCTTGTATCAGTACTTTTCACTGATTGAAGTTCTGGGAAATGGAAAAACATAACCAAAGAAAGTATCTGAAGGCAACTTCTGAGACAACTTAGCAACTAAGGAAAGAACATGAGATGTTTCATAAATCTCCAATATTCACAAGAGTCACAAGCAGAGTAAAAGATGGAATCTACATCAGAGGGATAATAAAGAACACCAAAGACAAAGCACAGATGTTATGAGCTGTCAGAAATAAAAGTATAGCTTCAAGGGGTTACATTTGATGGATGATTTCTTCCTGTCACAGTGAATGCTGTAAGACAGAAGTATGACAAGGACAATATGCCATGGAGTAATGACTGTCAGTGGATTCACTGTAATCAGCACAGTCATCTTTCAAGACCAATGTGATATAAAGAGATGATGTACCACACCACAGGTTGACACATTATGGAGAAAATTCTAAGTATGTAAAGAAAAAAGGCATCTGTGTGTAAAGAGAAAAGGCAAATCACAGGGTGCTAAATACACAGATAATTAAATATATGCTAACTGTCTTAAAACAATGAGATGTTCAAGGTTCAAATACAGAAAATAAAAAATAATTATGTACAAGTAACAGTAAAAATTTTAAAAATTAAGAACTGACTTAAATTGTTTTACCACCTGGACTATGTCTATATTGTTTAAAGACATTAAGAACAAAAGTATTGTGTGAAGTTGGGCAGCTGGCTCAGTGTGTAATGGGGGTTTCTGCACAACCATGACACTCAAATTCAAATCCCCAGCACTCACATTGAAATCTGTGTGTGGTTATTTGTACCTACAACTCGAGCCTTGTGATTGGGAGCAAACAGAGGATCATAGAGTTTTCTGGTTGCCACCACAGTCTAGCTGCTGATTCAATGAGAGACCCTGTTTCATGAGAACACTGTAGAGAATGGTAGAATGTAACACTTGGCATTTTTTTTAAATCTCTAGGTATGCATGAAGCATACACATCTTCATGCATGAACACACACATAGAAAGTTGATATAAATATATTACTATATTAATATTATTTATTACTGCATGAGACTGAATTTAAAGAATCATTAGGTAGAAGAAAGAACAGTCATTGAAAATATAAAGTCAAATTACCATGACTATATAAATGTTCTGAAACTACTTTTACTTGATAATTCAACTTCAAAATATAAAATAAACTTGAAGTATTGAGCCGTGCACTATAACCTCTCTTATACAGCAAGTGATATAAGCAACTGTCAAACATTGAATAATGCTTATAGAAGATTGAACAAAAGATTTAAAAATTTGAGCTAATGCCTCTGTATAGTAGACTGAACATAATACTTACAGAATTTTAATATTTCCACTGAAAAATATTTATAGAGTTAACTGTTTACATGTATCTCAATCATATACAACACCAGGCCTGTGTTCACAAATGTACTAATATAGAAATGAAAAGATTGAACATAGTCAAAAATACCTACATATTTCAAAATTAACAAACCTGCAATTAAATATCTCTTGTGGGAAAATAAAAACTACAGTGGAGCCAAGTGGTGGTGGCGCACAACTTTGATCCCAGCACTTGAGAGTCAGAGTCAGGAGGATCTCTGTGAGTTCCAGGCCAGCCTGGTCTACAGAGGGAGATCCAGGACAGGCACCAAAACTACACAGAGAAAGCTTGCCTTAAAAAAATACAGTGGAAATTAGAAAAAATTCTTACCTAATGATCATTGGTATATATTGCATTATATAATTTTTAAAAAGGATATTCACAGGCATAATTTAATATATCATAACATAAAATAATAAAATAGAGATATTTTAGCACAATTGAGTCAAATATATATTTTTATACAAGGGGGAAATGACATAAATTGTGTCTGATATATAAGAACAATAAGAAATCTGTATAAAGTGAAGAGGAGTTGAATTCCTAAAGATTAATACACTTAACAAATCTCCTTCAAATGTGAGGACTGACTGACAGGTAAGAAAATATACAGTCCCCAAATTACTCACAAGAGGTGAGGAAGGGTTCCTATCACACAAACTGAAGACATTAAAAGTCTAGTCAGAAACTTAAAATGCTAACCCAGACCTAAATTTGAGATTCGAAAATCCACTCCAAAAGAAATGAAATAGAAAAAGTTTCTTGCATTATAACATGAAGAATCGGAATTCCAAACATTCCATGGAAATTTACAACCTAGATGGCTTCATCCAGTATACTGCATTGTCAAGGAAAATCAAAGTTCAGTTTAAAGAATACCAAGACTAATACTAAAACTGATGCAGAAGAAATGTAAGATTCCAAAATAAACCATACAATAATGACAAGCCCAGTCACATGTTTAGAAAGTTCACAAATGTTTGCAAGGTTAAGTCATCATATTTAAAGTTATATTTATAACAGAAATTACTTCTAATTTTAACACTTTGAGCCATTAAATACATCGTAATGGTTTGAGTAAAATTGTCCCCGTTAGATCAGGTATTTGAGTACTTGGTCCCAGGTGGTGCTTTTTCTTAGGGAGGTAATGGACCCTTTAGGAAAGGGAGCCCTGAAGGAGAAAGTATGCCAACGGTAACAGGAAGAAGCTTTGAGGGTCTGTTGCCTTTCTCTAAGTCCAGGTCAGGAAATCAGCCAGCTTTATGCCCTACCATCCTTGCCATTATGGATACTAACTCTCTGGAAACATAGGCCAAAATGCACCTTTTCTTCCTTATCTTGCTTCTGGTCATGATATTGTTTCCAGCCACAGAAAAGAAATTCATGCATTTATACAGAAAAAAAATGGATGCAATTATAAATGTGCTGTTTTAAAGTAATTTCCAAATTGAATAGATATTTAAAGAATGCTGTGGAATAAAATCAAACACAAAGTGTAATAAGCAGAGCAGATACTTATTCCGTTCAGTAAGGACGGCTCCTAAAAGAATCACCAGCATTATGTCTTGTATCTGTTTAGATCATGTCCTGTTCCTGTGAATGTTATAGAAATCAGATTTAAGTTGCTAGCCTTCCTTGTGTTTTGCTACGTTTGCACATTATGTATATTGGATTAACTCATGTTTTTATAAATGTTCTAGCTTCCTCATTTTTATTTCTCTGAAGCATTTAGCTGTGCATGTCATTCGTACAATAGACTTGTCTCTTCTGTGGGTGGATGTTTGAATTCATTTCTTGCTTGGTTTTGTTGTTGTGCTTTTGTTGTTTTTGTTAACAAGAACATTATTCATACAGAAACCCCTTTGTTATTGTTTGACTCAGGCTCTTCTGCATTTGCTCAGTTCAAACTCACAATCCTCCTGCCTCTATGTCTTGAATAGTGGGATGACAGGTGTACACCATCATGCCTGAAATTTCATAACATCAACTAGTGGCTTACATAATGTAATTATTGTCAACTTCACAGGACTTTCTAGAGACTTTTTCATACCAAAATACTTGTAAAATGAGGAGATTTGAGTTCTGACTTTTACATGCTGAATGATTCTTTATTATCTGACTTTTTATGTGTCAGCTACTCTAGAAATAAAAATTTGTACTACTCACCAGAATTCAAGGAATCCTCTACTCACTCACTAAGAACAGTGAATGTGAGTTACACATTTCTTCAGTATCAAAAAGTACCTGGGTTAATAGACATCTAAAGAGAAATGTTTTATTTTGACTTACCATTTTGGATATTCTGGTCTGTAATCCATTATCCCATGGCAAGTAAGCTGTTCGCTGTAGATTATTTGGAGGTCAGACAACATGCCTCACAATCCAGAAAGGAAATGAGAAAACAAGGAAGATACCTTAGGCCTCTTTGGGTACTCAGTGCGCTGAGGATCCATTGGTCCACCTCTTAAAGGCTTCCCTTTAATCAGCACTGCAGCCTTAAGAACAAAGCCATAGCAAATGGTCTCTAACAAACATTCAGGATTCAGATTCTAGCACAGAGTAGGTCCTGCAGAGTGAGTAACTTTTAAATTTGCCCCAGTGCCTCCTTGCTCTATGCCACAGCACTTTAATTCTGCAAACTTAGGCCACATGTTCCTCTTCTCTGTGGGAATTAGCTAATATGTTGTCCCCACTGTCAGGGTGTGTGAGGAGCGCTAAATACAAACAAACAAACAAACAAAAAAAAACCCAGCTGTTTTTGAAAGAATGAAGAGTGGAAGGGTCACTTACAACCCATAGCACAGAAAGTTTACCTTTGCTTACCAAAGCCTATCAAAAATCCAACAAATTTGAGATCTTCAGATCTTATGATGGGTTGCTCTATCCTAACAAATTAAAGAGCCTTCCTTTACTATAAAAGAAGCAGACTACAACAGTCTTTCGCATAGATAATTACATAAAAATTGTCAAATACTTGCTGTGAATTTTAATTGAGGTTCATTTTTCTACTGGAGAAATGGAGCCCTTTGCTTTTATCATGACAATGGCCACATGTCAAAGTGAATGAGATAAAATACCATCCTTAGATGGTATAAAAGAGTGATTTATAAATCCAATGAGTGTGGTGATGTTGTGTTCCCCAATATATTGTATACCCTAATAAACTTATCTGGGTTCAGAGAACAGAACAGCCACTAGATATAAAGGCCAGAAAACGGTGGCACACATACCTTTAATCCTAACATTCTGAAGGCAGAGATCCCTCTGGATCTCTGTGAGTTCAATGTCATACTGGAAACATCCAGGCATGGTGACACATGCCTTTAATCCCAGGAAGTGATGGCAGGAAGCAAAAAGGTATATAAGGCATGAGGACCAGGAACTAGAGCCTGTTAAGCTTTTAGGCTTTTGAGCAGCAGTTAAGCTGAGATCCATTTGGATGAAGACTCACAGGCTCCCAGTCTGAGGAAACAGGATCAGCTGAGGAATTGGCGAGGTGGTGACTGTGGCTTGTTCTGCTTCTCTGATCTTCCAGCATTTACCCTGGATTCAGGATTGATTTTATTAATAAGACCTTTTAAGATTTGTGCTACAAATGAGTGTTAAAAGAGGCAAGGAATGGAGAATGAAGAGAAGACAGGTCTAATAACAGGTACAGTGTGGTGGTATTGTGTTCCTCAAAATATTATGTACCTTAATAAACTTATCTGGGGTCAGAGACGGAACAGCCACAATATTAAACAGAGGTTAGGCAGTGGTAGCACACGCCCTTAATCCTAGCATTCCAGAGACAGAAATCCCTCTGGATCTCTGTGAGTTCAAGGCCACATTGGAAATGGCCAGGCATGGTGACACACACCTTTAATCCCAGAAAGCGAGCCTTTAATCCCAGGGAGTAGTGGTAGAAAGCAGAAAGGTATATAAGGCGTGAGGACCAGAAACTAGAAGGATTTGGCCTGGTTAAGC
>CABHPR010155778.1:2399-13155 GCA_902168415.1 Peromyscus melanophrys | reverse complement strand
GGAGGAGGAGGAGGAGGAGGAGGAGGAGGAGGAGGAGGAGAAATTATACCCACTTGTCTATTAGTGGTAGGGTTGTTATGAAGGCAACCAACCCCTCTAATTGTTCTTGAATGCATTCCATAGGAAGGAATTCATGGTGCTTTAAGCTCTCTCAAAAACTCATACTTTAGGACCTGGAATGATTGCTCAGTGCTTAAAAGCACTGCCTGTTCTTCCAGAGATCTTAAGTTCAAATCCTAGCAACCACGTGGAAGCTTACAACCACCTGTAATGAGATCTGGTGCCCTCTTCTGGCCTGCAGGCACACATGCATAATAAATAAATCTTTAAAAAAAAAGAAAATATGTAAGATAGGGGGTCTATTTTTATTTATTAAAAAAAATTAATATTCAATTTACATACCAATCACAGATCCCCCTCTTCCCTCCTCACAACATTCCAGCCATCCCCAACCCACCCACCCCCATTCACTCCTACAAGAAGGTAAACCTGGTACATTCAGTAGAGGCAGGTCCAAGCCCCTCCCCCTTTCTCAAGGCTGTGCCTGGTGTCCCACCATCTCTAGTGGGCTCCAAAAAGTCAGCTCATGAACCAGGGATAGATCATGAACCTACTGCCAGGGGTCCTTTAAGCAGATCAAGCTACACAACTGTCTCACTTATACAGAAGGCCTAGTCCAGTCCCGAGGAGGCTTCACGGATATTGGTCTAAATTTCATTAGTTCCCACTAGTTTGGTTAAATTGTCTCTGGAGGTTTTCCCTTCATGATGATAGGGGGTCTTAAGCCCTTAAGGAACTAGTAGCAATTGTTTTGCTAACTTGACATGGGAACAAACTGCCTCCTAATATTTATATTTGTACAAACTGCAACCTCCATCATTGCATAAACTTTTACACACGAAATTTCCTCCCTACAATTTTTGTATCGCCTATACTTTATTACCCCTGCTCCTTAAAGGCATTTCCCACCTTCACAATATGTTTCTAGCTTCCTCAGTTCCACAAATTTACCAAGACAAACAGACAGATTTAAAGAGTGAAAGCTAAGGCCCTCATATGCGGGAGCATATAGAGCATCCATCTTTCCCTGCCTGGGTACCTCATGCATGAGAGACTTCCCTACAAAGATCTAGTCTACTCTGAGGGATTATTCACCTGCGGTGGATGATTGACTGATAAATAAAACACTGGTTGGCCAGTAGCCAGACAGGAAGTATAGGCGGCACAAAGGGAGGGGAGAGGGCTGGGAAGTGGAAAGCTAAGGCAGAGAGAAGCAGGATGTAAGGTACCGGTAACCCACTAGCCATGTGGCAAGATATAGATAAATAGAAATGGGTTAATTTAAGATATAAGAACAGCTAGCAAGAAGGCTGTGACATTAGGACCAAGAGTTTAAATGATATAAGCGACTGTGTATTTATTTAATCAGTGGGCTCAAGGACTGCTTGGACTTGGTGGGACCCGGAGAGAAACTCTCCAGGTACAATCACCTTTAACAGTTCTAGGGAGTGAGGGGAGACATGCTTTCTTCAATGATGTAGCCACTAATAAATTGGCCCTGCTCCAAGTAAATAACCTCCAACCAATGTTCTGGTAAACTCTAATTAAACACTGTGAGCCACACACAAAGTAGGACACAAAAGTAGGAGGGAGATGTATTGAGAAGAACAGTTTCACTTGGAAAGGGAATGGGAAGAAAGAGTAGAATGGAGAGAGGGAGTAATTAAGAAATCCTTCCTAAATGTATGAAACAATCAAATGGTTTTTTAAATTAAGATGAAGAAGGATCCCTGCAGTGACCTGCTTTCTCTTGGAAATGCCATGCACTCATGCACATAGAGTGGCTGTGGTTACCTGCACAAGACCATCCTTATCAGCATCCCATCTTGGGTGGAGGTGGGACTCACAAGATCCCAGCCATATCAGGAGAACTGAAGTTACTTCCTGATTGTTTTGAGGAAGGGAGTCAAATTCTTCAATGATTTAGGGAATCAGTAAACTGAGTTTATACAAATAAGTAATCATCCACCTATGCTCATCCAAGAAGCTTTAATTAAATTCCATGGGGCATTAAAAATAAAGACATGAAAGTAGGACACAGATGGTTGGGGAGAAGAAGGAGTCTATTGGAGTTTATAAATAATAATCATAGGTGGATAAAATCAAAGTACATGTGCATGTGAGAACTCATGAAACAAAACTTTAAAAACTTTAAACGTCCAGGAAAACAGTACCTATCATGTCAGCACTGAAGAGACAGAGGCAAAAGAGTTAACTGACTCTTGCTGGCCACACATCCAGTTCAAAAGTTTCCCTGGAACCGTGGTTGTGACAGTTTTGAGTTCCCATGTGGATGCTGGGAATTGAACACAAGCCCTCTGAATGAACAGTCTTCTTAACCCCTGAGACATGGAAAGGGGGATGCATACAGCACAGTTCTTAGAGTTCCCTAACAACACACGCTGAATGTTGTCTGGTAAGAACTGAGACAACAGAGACTGAAAATGGAGCTGTAGTGTCTGAGGAGCAGAAAGGGACAGAATGCTGGGAAGCATGCAGCCATGGCTGTACCTGCATTAGACACCCACCTACTGGTTCTTTCCAGGACAGACAGATAAGCTGTAAAGACAATAGACATTACATAGAAGACCACAAAGCTGCTCACTAGGGTGAGGATTCCTTGGGTGGCTCTGGTTTCAGCAGATGACCTAATAGAGAGGGATCTGTGGATGTGTTGGACCCTCTGCTTGTGTTTGAGCAAGATAAACATCATGTAGCCACTGGCCCACATCATCAGTCCCAAAAACATGACATCATTGGATGTCAATAGGATTAGAGTAAGTGTGTTCATTGGTCTCTGAGGATTCACAATAGCACAGTATTCAAAAAATTTTATCCCAGTAATGTTTCTTCCACCTCTTATATCAGTTGTGTACACCGGAATGAAGGCATATACAGACAGCTGGAGGGCCCAGCACAGGCCCAGGGAAGGCCCAATGATACCCAAGGCTCTGACTTTGAGCTGTGCCCACATGGAATGACTGGTGCTGATGGTGATGGCCTGAAAGACACTTAGAAGGGATGTAGAGACAAGGGACACTCCTCTGCCAACTCGATGAAAATATAAGACAAGTTTACATGAAACATAATCTACATTGTAAGTCTGACTAAAAGCAGCAATGGTCTCTGGGATTCCTCTGCAGAGAACTATGAAGTTGGCCCAGGTCAGGTGTTTGACAATCAGGTCTGTGGGCTTCGCCCTGATTCCAGAGAAGTCAGCAATGATAAAACAGCAAAGCAAGGCTGAGTTCCCCAGCATTCCCAGTGCAGTCTGAGACATGAAGAAGATCCCCACAGCCAGGTCTCTAGAGTTCATTCTGTCATGGTCCTGGTACCTACAGAACAGATCCAAAAAGCACTTGTTAGACAAGCTGGACTATCTTCTTCTTAGCATGTCAAACAAAGTACTGCATAGTCACTATAACCTTATGTTCATGAGTGGTGTTAAAATGTGTCTTTCTAGCAAGAATTTTCTTAGTATCAGTGAATTCCTGCTATGCTTGGATTGCAGAAAATTAACTAGGAAAAATTAATATTTATATTTCCGTTATCATTTTTAAGTGCTTTAAAATTATTATTTGGTTGAAAATCAACAGTGCTATTGTGAAAGGGTCTAATGATCAACCTGCATTCAGATGAGTGTCCTAGATGCAGACAACTCTCAGATTTCCATTAAGCAGCATGGAAAAGGCAGAGACCTACAAGAAAGGAAAAGTATCCTATCCAGCTCCAGAGAAAATAGTAACCTCTAAGTAAGGTACTATTAATAACTGGTAACTACTAGGAAAGGGGAGTCAGCTTCCTTTATATCACCATGCCCCAGTGGATGGTCTCACACCCAAGAGAATAGGGCAGCATAAACTGTGCCTTACGGGTTAAAAACTCTAAACAACACAAAGGTAGGTAGGTAGGTAGAAGAAGATGGTAAATTTGGGAGAAGTGGGGGAGGTATGAAAACGATCAAAATACATTACACAAATTTCTCCAAAGTTGAAAAATGAGAAAACATAATAGAGAATAATAAAAAAGCAATCAAAGTGGAGAATGAAAAATAGAGAGTAATAAAAAAAAAGAAAAGAGACTAGTGACATGCAGATACCAGGAAAGAAAACATTTGAATTCTCCTTGGTCTGCACATTCACTTGTAATGGAATTTGCATGTGTGTGCACATATATGTGCTTATTTTTGCCTTTAGGTGTTTTCAAAATTACTTTCTAATCTTTTAATTTATAATAATAATTTAAAATATAACTATAATACTTAAACAAGTCTACAAAACAGGAAATAGCAGGTGACTTGTGAATGTGTTTAAAACAGGATCCAATGGATGCACTTATTTGTTAGAGGGTAGCTCGTGAGATCATTCAAGTACAGTAGATACAATATGGAAATAATGAACAACAGTAATATGTATTTTTAACTGAGGGATATAAAATTTCACTAATATAGGGATAAATGTTACAGAAATTGACTGAAATTAGAATACTGTCAAAGATGCAATGGGTCCCTAACAGATAGCCCAATAATAATTGACATATCTAACTGATTCAAAAGCAATGTATGTTTTGTAAATGGAATCACATACTTTTAATTACAACACATTTTAGGCAGAGTCACCAGGATGTCTATGAGTTTGAGACTTGCCTGGTCTACATGATAAGCTCTAGAACAGCCAGGACTATGTGAAAAAAAAAACCTGTCTCAAAACCAAACAAATAAAAAGTAAGGTCTGAGGGACATGGACATATATGTCAGGGGGAAGTCAAAAAATTAAGGGCCTCAGAACTGTATGACATGAGGTTGAATTCATTCAGTTACTCAAAGGCCAACAGACATAAAATTTGGATATTGAAACAGCAACTTTTTACTTGCTCCTCATTTCACAGCTGAGAAAAAGAAGACCTCTAAAAGATTAATAACTTCTCACTGTGCCACAATACACAAGAATTTACAAAAGGGGAAAATATTCTGCATTCATATAAAGCTCCCATGGGCAGCAGAATTTGAGATGTAAATATGCAAAGGCCATCAAACACCTCTCAAATTGCTCTTGTAACTAACTATATTTAGGAGATATTTTACCAGCCCAGTGAACAGGGTCTAAGATTCATAAAAGAAACCCAAAGGCACATGAATTCTGAGAAACAGTCATAAACTGCTTCAGTCACCAGGACCCCACATTACTGGACAAATACACTGTCACTTTCTTGGAAAAGAACACCAATAAGGAGGAATCCAGTTTATTGTGTCTCACCTGCAGCCTCCATCAAACCACTTTGGGTTTGAGTCTTGGGCAGATCCTGCCCCGATGAGCATTCATCCTGTGCAGGAGCTGTTTCCTGAAAGAGGAGGATCAGTTCAGAGGTGCTGTGCTCTCACCCACCTTCCAGAGAAGGCCCTTTCCTCTGTACACTAGGTATCTGAAAGAGACCAACTCATAGAATGAAAGTGATACTTTCATAAAGATGCAATCCCAAAGTCAAGTGTACTTGTAACTTCACACATTGCCCTCAGTCCCTGCTTCCTAGAATGTAAGCTGTCTGGTTTTCCCACCTGGAATCTCAGCTTATGCAGGTAGGATACTTCGGTGATGTTGGCTTCTAGAAGGAGATTCAGTGGCCAATGGGACCTACAAAACTCACATAGGGACAAAGTTGATGATGAAGGTTGAATGTTCTCAGAGCTCATCTCCCAAGGGGATGACAGGGTCACATCACAGGAAGGGACAATGACAGTTATGCCAAGACAGTTGACATCACCTCTGAAAAACACTTGTTCCCATCAATAAACTGGAAAAACTTTTAACTTAGCAGTGAGGATCACAGAGGGAAGGCTAAAAGTGTAAAGTGACTCTTTTCTCCTTTGGTGTCAGAAGCTGAGATTACAGATGGGATAACCAGACAGCATGCATTCAGTGACTTAATACCCTGTAGAACACTTTTAAAGATTTCTGTAAAGTATCTCCCATTCTTTGCTCCATGTGAAACTTCCTACTGTTCAATAAATATAGTGTTAAGTGTTTGGTAAGGCACACAGAGACAGGGAGAGACAAACTCACAATTCATCAATCTGGCATGTCCTGATTTAGACTCCAACAGCAGACAGAGAATGATGGAAGAAACCAGGAAAGAGAGGTAAAGAATTTCAGTCTGGGTTGTTCTTGGTTACATGGCTGGAGAAAGTGCTTCTTAATTTTTGTTTCTAACATGGCTCTGAGACATATTAAATATTTCAGGGATACTAGTAAAACATTCATTCCAATAGCCTCTGATTCTTTTAGTCTGTCTGTACATAATTTAACTTCCTCCTCCTGTCCCCACATGAAGTGGACCACACACACTTCCTTTACTAACTTCCCTTCTTCCACTCATTCCTTCATACTTTGAAGTTCAGGACCAGATGGCTTTAGGACAGAATTCTGCTGGATTTTCAAAGAAGAGTTAATCCCAGTATTCTACAAATTACTCTACAAACTAGAAACAGATGTGTCATTGGCAATTTGCTTTACATTGCCGCAGTTACCATGATATCAGGACCACAAAGAGACCCAAAAAAGACAGAGTATTACCCACCACTTTCCCTTGTGATCATAGATGCAAAATTCCTCAATACAGTACTTGCAAACAGAGTCTAAGAACACATAAAAACAAGAAGAAAGCATCCAACATCCAACATGGTCAAGCAGGTTTCATTCTAGAGGTGCAAGAGCAGTTCAGCACTGATAAATCAGTAAATGTAATGAATGTGCCAAATAAACAAACTGAAAGAAAAAACATGATCATTTTTGTAGATGCAGAAAAGGCTTTTGATAAAATCCAATATTCATCATTATGTATGTCCTGGAGAGATTATGGATAATATGGACATTTCTCAACATAATAAAGGCAGTTAAACCCAACATGAAATTAAATGGAGAGAAACTAAAAGCAATTCCACTAAAATCAAGAACAATACAATCTGTCCACTCTTTCCATAAATACTCAATGTAGAACTTGAAGTGCTAGCAAGAGCAATAAGACAACTGGAAAAGATCAAGGAGTTATGAATTGAAATAAAAGAAGTCAAAGTATCATTGTTTCTATGTAATTTTATAGTATATGTAAGTGAACCTAAAAATTCTACTAGAAAACACCTATACATGATAAACACTTTCAGTAATGTCTCCTGATCCAAAATTAACTCAGAGAAATTATTAGCTATCCTATAATACAAATAACAAGAACAATACAAAAGAAATTATTGAAAGGTCGTCCACTCCATGACAGTAGCCTGAAATAATACAAAATATCTGGAGTACATGTAAACAAGCAAAGGAAAGACATTTATGAAAAAACCTTTGACTCTTTAAGAAGACATTAGAGGATAAAGAGATCACTCATGCTCATAGATCTGGAGGAGTAATGTAGTAAAAATGGCCATCCTGCCGGGCGGTGGTGGCGCACGCCTTTAATCCCAGCACTCGGGAGGCAGAGGCAGGCGGATCTCTGTGAGTTCGAGGCCAGCCTGGGCTACCAAGTGAGTTCCAGGAAAGGCGCAAAGCTACACAGAGAAACCCTGTCTCGAAAAACCAAAAAAAAAAAAAATGGCCATCCTACCTAAAACAACTAAATTTTGAGATTCAAGGCAATCTCAATCAAAATTCAAAAACATATCTTCGATGCACTTGAAATGTCAATTCACAGTTGCATATGGAAACAAAAAAACTGAAGATTGCTAAAACAATCCTGAGGAATATAAAAACTGTATAAAAACAGGTGTTATTGGCACAAAGACACACATATTGATCAATGGAATCCAATTGAAGTCCTAGACATAAATCCTCACTCTTATAGACACAAGATTTTTGATAAAGAACCCAGAAATACCCATTGAAAAAGACAGCATCTTCAACAAATATGCTGTTCAACCTGGATATCTGTATGCCGAGAAATTCAAACTGATACATTCTTCTTATTAACCTGCACAAAAGTCAAACTTATATGGATCAAAGATCTCAAAATGAACTAGATACACTCACTGAACCTGATAGAAAAGAATGTGGAGAATATCCTTGACCTCGTTGGCCCAGGATAAACTTTCATAATAAAACAATGTCAACACAGGCAATAAAGATCAGCAATTAATAAATGGGATCAAGTGAAACTGAGAAGCTTCTGCATGAAAAGAGACACTGTTGTTGGGACAAGGCTTCAGGCCTCAGAATGGGAAAACATTTTTACTAACTACTCATCTGATAGATGTTGGGAAATACTTTTGTAAACTGTGTGAAGATGTGTCCCTGTTATTCCTCATCTATGTAAGGCACCTTATGATAGGTCTAATAAAGAGCTAATTGCCAATATCTAGGCAGGAGAGGATAGGCAGATATTCTGGGCTGATACAAGAATTCTGGGAAATAATCTGGCGTAGACTTGCCCACCAGAAGCATAGAAAGTCAATTTTATGGTACAGAGAAGAGATAATGGGTCATGTGGAAGAACATAGATTAATATTAACCTAGATAACATAAGGTTTAATTAAGAGCTAGGTGAAATCAAGCCTAAGCTAAAGCCAGGCTTTCATAATTAATAAAAAGTCTCTGTGTCATTATTGGGGAGCTGGCAGTCCCAAGTTAGTCCAACTGTATTTGGTCCCCAATGGGAGGCACATATATTCAAGCATAACACCTGAGAAAGCAGAGAAAAATTTTGGATACAGAGCCATAGTCCAGAACTGCAGCTTCTCTGCCAGACCTGTAAGTACTTGCCGCTTAGGACTGCCCTTTCCTGTCTGATTGGTTGTGGTGGTTTTGGGGTCTGGCCCTTTAGCACCTGCCACATAGGGTCAAATATTGGCTACAGGCTGCAGAAAAACATGTTCCTACTGAGAAGACCTCTGAATGATACAAAATACTTGAAAATATTCATACATGATAAAGAAAGAAAAGAAAAAAGTATAAACAGTCATAAAAACAAATAATTTAAAAATAATAAAATAAAGTCTTCAAAGAGAGAGTAATATAATATAAAAAACAATTCCTTTCTTATCCCACCATGACTATTCCCTACAGTTTTCAAGCACAGGACCTGTCTCCAACTATGGTACTAGCTTTTTTATCCTAATCCTCATACTGGGTCACCTTGTCCAGCCTTAATACATAGGGATGTGCTTAGTCTCACTGGAACTTGATATGCCATGTTTAGTTGGTACTGATGGGAGACATGCTCTTTCATAAACAGAAATGGATGATGAGCGGATTCTCAGTTGGAAATTCTGAGGATGGGTGCTGGGAGTAGTGGAGGGAGAGGAAACTTCAGCTGGGATATAAAATAAATAAATAAATTATTAAAAATTAATACAATAAAGAAAAAGTGAGTCTGCTTAGTGATGCTATTATGTGACTAGAGAAGAGGCATCTATGTAAGAACGGTTAGCCTGTCTCACAAAGATCAAATCCTGAAAGAAAACTTACACTTTCTGTCCAGAAAGCCATCTGTGAACAACAGCTCTTCAGCTAAAAGGATGATTTCCTGACCAGTTCCACTATGCTAGGATTTTGTCTAGCTTGATCTTTTGAAGGTTTGGGGTATACTGTCATAACAAGTAAACTCACATGTGCAAATATCCTGTTGTTTCTGCACAAAACCTGTTTCCTTGGATTCATTTACAACCTATTGTTTTTACATTTTTCTCTGATGATCCCTGAGTCTTGGGAGGAAGACATGTGATATAGATGTCCTATTCTGAGCTAGGACCTTCATAGTCCCTTATTCTCAGCATCTTGGATGATTTTGGGCCTCTGTGTTAATCACCATAAACTACAAAAGAAGCTTCTGTGTCTGGGACTGAGGGACAGACCAACCAGACACCATAAAAATCAGAGTTTAGGGGACAGTTTACTGCTATGTTCTTTTAGTACAATAATAGTATTAGGTACTTCTCTAGTGTCTACCTAACTTTCTAACCATATAGACTTGTCTCTAAAAATAGTGCCTGGCATGGGTCCCATCTTGTGAAGCTGGTCTTCTATTCAATCCTGTAGTGATTGGTTGCTCTAATAACATTCATCACAATATTGCACCCGACTTGTGGTTGTTACAACACTAATGGATTACACCCGGGTAATATTTTTAATTACTACTAGAACTGTGAAAAATATCTTATAGGGTTTAAGCGTCCAACTTGATTTCTCCAACTGTTATGACTCAACTGTACGGTAGCTTCTGCAATAGGATTTACCATCCATGGGTCATAGACCCCCCCCTAAATATTACAGGGTATAGAAATCATTCTTGATTATTCTCAATTTTTTTAAATTCCCAATACCCAAGCTGCTCCACTTTAGAGTACTCATCAGAAGAACACAGTAAAATTGGAGAAGAATATCTAATGAAGAAAGAGATTATTAGAACGATTAGTATAATGTAAAACAAATTAATTTTATAATGATAGCATGAAAATACTCTGGAAAAAATTAAAAAGTAGGGACATTTTCATGAAAAAAACTTAATTTTTAATTTTTTTACTTTAGAAATATGACTATAATTACATTATTTTCCTCTTTCCTTTCCTCCCTAAAACATTTCCCATATGCACCCTAAATATTTTTCATATTCAAGTCCTCCCTTTCTTTAACTGTTGTTGCACACATACACATCACACACACACACACACACACACACACACACACACATACACACACACACACACACACAT
>CABHPR010155777.1:0-13412 GCA_902168415.1 Peromyscus melanophrys | reverse complement strand
ACACACACACACACACACACACACACACACACACACACACACACACAAAACCAACAGCAACAATAATTATATAAACAAGCAAACAGAGAGCCAAGGAAAGAAGGTGCTTGCTTCCCAATACAGTCTTTCCTTTTTGTAAATTCCCAGAACTATTTTAATATTTACTCTGGTCCCATATCTTACATTCATTACTCCTTCACTTTCTGCTGCCCCTAAATATCAGTTTGTAGGACAGAGCATGAAATGCTATCATGGGGAGATAAATAAATACAACTTATACATAAATTGTTAAGAGTCTCTGCTTGGCCTTAAATTAAAGGAACAAAAAAAGGCATAGTGGATTCCAGATGGATCTCATCATCTGAAGATGGATGAGAAGAGCATACTGGGTACTGGCAGCCAGGGACATTTGTCCTAAAGGAAGGAAGATTTTTGTGTCTTAAACCAGATCACATGGATGAGTTATCTCCCTGTTCCTCAGGGCAGCTGTGAATGCAACTATCTCCAGGAACAATAGCCCCATGCCATTTGATCTGAACCTCAGTTGGGAGAATGGCTGTTCTCTCTGTTCTGTTCAATTACCCTATCTCCTCTTCTCTAGAGAAGCTATTTGAGATTAGCAAACTGTTCTTCTCTGTCCTTCAAAGACACCTGGACCAATTTGTTGGGGGGAAGCGACCAGCAGTATTGGCTGACTGGCTGAGTTCCAGGACCTCAGTGTTTGTGAATTGAATCTGACACTTGAAGCTCCATGGGGCTTGTAGAGAGCTTTGATAAAATTGCTGAAGAAGCTGGCTGTGACACCAGATGCAGGCCCACATTGCACCCTATTCTAAAGTTAGGAATGCAAAAAAAATTTTTAAATCAAACAAAAAGACAAATGTAAAATAAATATGCAAATAAAGCGTGAACAGGTCTTTCCTTGCAGAATCAGCCCAGAGGACTGGCTAGTTGGCCCACATAAGGGCTGTGCTGGGCAAAGAGACAGGTTTATACTGGAGGCTGGCTAATGTATTAAATCAAAACGTTCATGTACTCACTATTTATTATTTAACACAGACTTGGAGTTTGAAAATTTAGATGTTAATTATAGAAGGCAGATGAGTTGCAGGCTGGGGAGATAGTTTCATCTGTAAAATACTTGTCTTGCAAGTATAAAGCCCTGAATTTAATTTCTGGGACCCCCCTAAAAGCAGGAAATTGTGTCACAATGTTGTAATCACATCACTAGGGTAGTAGAAACTGGAGGATCCTTGGACTCATTGGTCAGCCAGCCTTGGCTGTCTGAAAATTACGTGGTGGAAATTCCTGAGATTAGATACTATCTTTCACACATGTATATGCACATTGGTACAAACAAATCCACTCACATATAATTACACACACATCCATGCACACATGTGATAATAATAATAATAATAATAATAATAATAATAATAATAATAATAGTAATAATACAGAAGTTGCAACAACATCAGCAGCAAATGCAGTAGACCTGAAAAGCAAGCTCAAACTCATGGTTTAAATGTTCTGATTTGTACTAACTACTTCAGAACCAATTCTGCGAACTGTGTAAACCAGTCTGTTCCTGTCTTTCTTCCTCAAATTGTTTCAGCTGAATTTGCCATCTTGATGCTTCTTGTATTAATGAGTTAAACTCTTAGTATACATTTGCTATGTCCTTACATGAGAGACACTTTTTTTTTTGCTTGTTGCTTTGTTTTTATTATTGTTTTCTTTTTCTTTTTGGTTGGTTTCCAATTCTGTGTGTATGTGTAAATGTAGGGGCATGCATGTGTATGTGTGTATATGTATGTATGTGTATATGATGTATGCATGTATGGGTGTGGAGGTCTGAAGTCAGCCATGCCTGTCATCCCTCAGATGCTGCTGACCTTGATTTTTTGAGATAGAGTCTCTCTGTGGCTGGGAACATGTCTGATAGGCTAGGATGGTCAGCCAGAGGTCCACAGGGATCCATTTGTCTTTGTCTTCCCAATGTTGGGATTAAAAGCAATTGTCACTACACTTGCTTTATTTTTAAAATGTGGGTTGTTCTGGATATTGAACTCAGATCCTCACATTTGTGAGGCAAACACTTTACCAACTGAGCCATCTCTTGCCAGGCACAAGTAAATACCTTCCTTATGTCTGAACTCATGCTCGTTTTCCCAGTCTTTGCTACTTGGGAAATGATAGAGTGCATAAAACCAAGCTTTCATCAATCATAACAAAGCTGAGCTTGTTTCTTCCGAATAAAATCTATATGTAAAATTTAATCATATTAAACCTAGTCAATGGAAAATAAACCCAATTAATTAAAACTTTACAACTCAGAAGTAACCTTCCCTCTTTAATGCTCACTGACTGTTTTCTTTATTGGAAGCATCAAAGACAACCAGAAATAATTTCTGTAAGTCTGATAATGAAAGGATTCTCCTTTTACAACTTTCTGGTATCCAATACACCAAACTCATCAATGGTGTGCTTATGTAGGTGTTACTGTCTCTGTGTTATCAGTCAACTAGGTGACAGTTACATGATCAATCCCAAGAGGCTTTTAAAAGGTGGAAGTATAGGCTAGAAAGATGGTACAGTGAGTTCTCAGCACCCACACTAGGCAGTTCATAACAACCTGTAATCCAGCCCTAGGGGATATGATACCCTTTTCTTGCCTCATGAGGCATTTGCACCCATGTGCACATACCCATACACAGACACATGCACATACAAATAAATAAAAATAAATCTTTTTTAAAAGGTATATATTATTTAAAGGGAGAAATTATACAAATTATAATCCCTTCTTAAACTTCTCAAGGACAGAAATAGGAATTCACAGTCTCTGCTAATAGTAATTAACATACAAATATTTCATACTGGCCCTTTGTTTCTTCCAAAGTCCAGGTCTTTTAATATTTCCCTGCCTTAAACACAGCCACAAGAATGGGTATTTCTCTTTAAAAATTGGCTACAGGGAAGTCAGCAGATGACAGTGCATTGTTATGTTGCCTGTTTAATTTTGTATCCCCTGTATAACCTCTCTGTGTGTTATGACCTCTCTGAAATACCTGCTCCTTGTTACACAGAGTGACTCATTTTGAGGTTTATATAACAATTCTGGGCTTGTTAGTTGTGCAACTCCAAACCAACAATTTTCTATCATGATGCATTTATCCGAGTTTTGTCTTAACTAAAAATTGCCCTGTGTGACCCATAAGCAACTCGAAAGTGACATTTCCGAGCCCAGGCAGCTAATCCTAGATTGTATTTACCTATTTCCAAATATTTGCACCATCTGTGATTCCATATTGGTTTTTTTGGCTTCACTGTTACAGCTCAAGGACTGTAGCTCTGGGAAGGAATGAAGCAACACTTCGAATACGGAATGTATGATAAGCAGGAGATGGAATTTATCCACGAGATGAGGAGAGGAAATAACAAACTCAGGAGGGTTGATGCATATGCAGTTTGCCACCTTCAACGCCCAAACTCTGTTGACTTCTTGGCACTGATAAGGAATATATAAATGAATGCTACATATTCCCTTAACCAATTCCCAATGCATATTTGCTTTGGAGCAGAGATGACTCCTCATAATCTTCATATCAACAAAATAGGAGCTCAGTATTAAAGGTGACCTTCAGTTTCTGATTTAGTCAAAGAAATGGGGAAAGGCTCTCAAAAGCTGGGCCCCTGTGTTTGGGAACCTAGGCATTCAGCATAATTTGCTTTTCCATCACACTACAGAGTTCCAGTCAAGCAGAACAATACATTAAGAATTAAATGATAAATACTGCATCTGTCAATCCTTCCCAGGTGAAAAGGCCCTTCATGGTCTACCCTCCCAACAATTCTATGAGGAAAACACCATTTCACTTCCAGATGTAATATGAAGTTCAGGGAGAGACTGAGTAAATGAGCTCAATCTAGGAAGTCAAGGTTCTGGGGTTTAATGTGAGCTTAAATGAATAGGCATCCCCAGTTCTCTCCCCCAATGGGAATTCAGCACGACTCAAAAATTCTTTATATAGATGGATTTATTCAGCATATAAACATTTCTCACCCCTGGTATTGGAACTTGGTTCCCTGACAACTCTGTTTAAAAATAAAAATAATCACAGTTTCTGCAATTAAATCATACCTATTAAGAACCCATCTACTGGGTTGGGGATTTAGCTCAGTGGTAGAGTGCTTGCCTAGCAAGCACAAGGCCCTAGGTTCGATCCTCAGCTCTGAGAAAAAAAAAAAAAAAAAAGAACCCATCTACTAAGGGTTGTGTGTGTGTCCATGCACATCTGCACATCTATTCCTGTGTGTATGCACATTCATCTGGTTCTGATGTCTGTACTTGTGTGTGTGTGCGTGTGTGCGCGTGTGTGTGTGTGTGTGTGTGTGTGTGTGTGTGTGTGTGTGTGTGTGGTGTATACATCTCTTGTCCCATAAATGGCTTATGAAAATCCTAAAACATACCAGTATTCAGAGTTCCTACGAGTTGCAATTCTAAAGTCAAGTGGCTAACAGCTCCATGAGTTAACATGCTTACCATGAAAGCTGGGGCGTCTCAGTTCAGACTCCCAGAACTATGTTAAAACACCAGATGTGGTAGGGCATTTGTAATCCCTCTGCTCCTACAAGGAGATGAAAGGCAGAGACAGAAGCCTAGGAAGAACACCGTGCCAGCTAGCCTGGTGAATGCAGCATCGAACAATAAGAGCTTGTGTCACAAACATGGTAGGAGGCAAGGACCAACACTTGAAGTTGTCCTCTGACCTCCACACCCACAGTGTGGACTGTGTGAACCTCCACTCACATACACAATTATGCACATGTACCATACCCATGAGAATATTTTATAAAGAGGCTGAGTATGGGGATCAGTGGATTCTGACATAAGACAGGACACCTAAGGAAGATCACGTCTATGTGAATGGAGGGGGCACCATCATTTCCTGGAATGGTGGATGTCACAGTTGACTTTGGTAATGCCTTTATGGCTGGGAATTAACTTCTTGTCATAGCGATATAGATGACACAGTTATGCTGTTCTATGAAGGGTTATAGCTCATGATCAAAAGACTAAGGACACTGTCCTAGACATAATTCATTGCAAGGGAGGACTCTGGAGATGCCAACTGAGTTTTTGCCTATGGACTTGAAACTTTTAGAATATGTATACTAAGTCATTAAAAATCATAATGGTGAGTTTCATTACGACATCTCATAAATGTAATACTTTTCTAGACCATTCACCTCCTATGATCTCTTTAGCAAACTGCCTGGTGCTCTTACTCTCATTACCCTCCCTCACATACTGTCATGGTGGTTTTTGCTTTTTGTGTGTCTGTATAATTAATTTATGCAAACAAAAAGAAAATAAAACACACACACATCCATCTCAATATTATGAAAATTTTATTTCATTGTTAGTAAATAGTATGATAACACTATATGTGTACCCTGTCAACATATGGAGCCTGAGAGATGTCTCATCGGCTCAGAGCACTTGCTGCTCTTTCAGAAGACCAGAATTTGGATCCCAGCACCCACAATAGGCAGCATACAGCCACCTATCACCTCTGCTCCAGGAGGATCTGACACCTTCTGATGTCCTCCATGGCACTGCACTCAGAGGCACATAGCCACACACACATAGACACACACACATAGACACACACACATAGACACACACACATAGACACACACACATAGACACACACACATAGACACACACACATAGACACACAGACATATTAAAAATAAGATGATAAAATAAATCTTAAAATCATATTTCCTTATAATTTATTTTTTATATAAAATGTCACACTTATGTCAAGAGCTAAGGAAATTTGAGGTGGCATTCCAACACCATCCAGGTGAATAGCCAACTATCACATGAGGGGACATCCAGGATCAAACACAGCTTCTAACTCTAAACAAGTACATGATTTGAGACAGTCTGCTCATGTCTGGGTTATGTTACTAATTTGATAACCAGGTTGTTTTAGAATGAGGAAAGAGAAGTGTTTCTCAGACTATGAACACTGTTGCTCATGTTTGGGCTATTTCCAAGGTGAAGTTTGAGAGGCAAGGCTGGCAATGACATCAAGCTATTTGTTCTTTAGGCCAGGAGATCAAGTTTGGCAGAAGATAAATTTCAGAAATTTAAGAAAATAGAAAAAAATTTGACTTGAGTTTAGAGATGAAACATGTAAAAGAGGAGACAAAAAAATCAGAAATATATTATTTTGAGAACCCTGGAGATAGCTCAGCAGGCAAGCACTTGCTGCAGGAATATGAGGACTTACGTTAGAATCCCAAGCATCTATTTAGTTGTACCTCAGGGTTAGTTAGCTTCTGTCACCTTAGTGCTGTAGGAGGGAAACATGGCTGCCAGGCTTACTTCAGGTTCAGTGAGCCTTGTCTCAAGGAAATAGGTAGAGTGCTACATATACATATACATCACACACACACACACACACACACACACACACACACACACAGACACACACACACAGACACAGACACACACAATTTGAATACAATCAATACAGTTCAGATGTTCCGACCCCATGAGGGATTAGAAGAAACTTCTCACCACACCACCACAGGAAGAACGAAGTTGGTCCCTGAATCTTAGAGCAAACCACAACTAAAGTGAATCACTTCCATTCCAACACCATGTTGGAATCACACATGCTTATCACTGCTCCCAAAATGATCCTTCAGAAGTCTACATTGAGATCAGCAAGATGGCTCAGTTGATAAAGGTACTTGCTGCCAAGCCTAACAATCCCCATGTGGTGGAAAGAAAGAGCAAGCCAACAAGGCATCTTCTGACCACCGCACATGCATGATAACACATGTGTGCCTCACTCAAGCACCTAAACAGATACGTCCAAATATTTTAAGAGAAGCAGCATACCCTGAATAATTCAAATAAATGAATAGTTCTTATTTTCACTACTTTGCTTTCACCTTTCGTGGCTTGGAAGTTACGATTTCTTATCCATTGCTAACATATATTTGGAGATTTCCCTATCTTCATCTCCATATTTTGTCTTACTTTGTCATCTATATTTTGACTTTTTTTCACTACATTTAACATCATTTTTAATTTCTCTAATTTATATTTGCATTGATCTATTCTTCTTTGTACCTTACTTTGTCCTAATGTTATTATTTCTAAGTTAATTATAATGTCTACTGAATTAGTTTGCAGTGTTTTTTTTAAACAACAATTTTATTTTTCTGAGGGTAAGACATAGCATCTTCACAAAATGTCATTAAAAATAAAATGTATTTAAACATCTAACAACATCAAAAAAAAAAAAAAGAAGTAGCGTATGTGTAGCTAGAGTTTTCCTGCCGGGCCCACAGTCAGGACAAATCTGTCACCCGCCAGTCCCACAGCCGCTCAGACCCAACCAAGTAAACACAGAGACTTATATTGTTTACAAACTGTATGGCCGTGGCAGGCTTCTAGCTAATTGTTCTTATATCTTAAATTAATCCATTTCTATAAATCTATACCTTGCCACATGGCTTGTGGCTTACCGGCATCTTCACATACTGTTTGTCATGGTGGCGGCTGGCAGTGTCTCCTCAGCCTTCCACTTCCCAGAATTCTCTCCTCCTTGTCCCGCCTATACTTCTTCCTGCCTGACCACTGGCCAATCAGTGTTTTATTCATTGACCAATAAGCAACATGTTTGACATACAGACCATCCCACAGCACGTATGCACAATTCCTTGGATCGAAGAAGAGAAAGGACCTGTTGCAGATGCTGGATAGAGGCTAGTGAGAGGGATCAGTGGATAATGGTGGTTGCCACCATGTGTGATAACTGTAATTTGATCCCTGGAACCCACGTTGTGGCAGATAGAACAGATTGGTGCAAGTTGACTTCTGACATCCACGCAAATATCATGGGGTGTGTGTGTGTGTGTGTGTGTGTGTGTGTGTGTGTGTGTGTGTGTGTAGGGAAGAAAAGCTCACCAGCCACCACCCAAAGCTAGAACCTAGTGAAATTTAAGGCTTCCATGGAAGGGAGAGAGTTTTCTTTAAGGATGTAGCTCCTCATAGGTTGACCACACAGTAACATATGGATCCACTGAGTATATCAACAGTACAAAGTAGACTAGATTGATTATAAAAAACAAAATAAACAAACAAAAAAAAACAAATAAAAGAAGACATACAAATCAGAAGGTGGTGGTGGTGGTGGTGGATCTTTGAATAATTCAGGGGGAAAGTAGAGATGAATATGTGAATATGATCAAAATTTATTGCATACATGTATGAAATTTCAAAGAATAAAAATAGCATATTTTATAAGATAATAACACATATCACTTAACTTTTTTTGAACACCCATCATACTACTGCTTTTATAGCACTAAAAATAAAACAAGTAATATGTCTAGTATTTTCCAATAAAGCCCCAAAGGATAACAGACTTGATATAATAATCTTTTCATAAATACCCAGATTGCTGGAAGTTTAAACTATAGAGTAATATAGCCAAACAAATGATCTATCTCTCAATTGCAGAAATTGTTTGGAATTCATATTTGTTTCTCTCTCTTATTTTCTTTAAGCAGCTGGTCACTCATTTGACCAAGCTCCAGTGAGTATATGGGCAACACAAATTGGACTTGATATTTTGTTTTGTTTTGTTTAAGGGAGGGGGTAGGGTGCACAGCTGGGAGGGTGGACCTGGGAGGAAAGGGAAGTGAGTGAAATCAGGGTGCATTGTATGAAATTCACAAATAATTAACAAAAACATTATGTTGGGGAAAAAAAGACATACTTTGTTTTGAAAATATAACCTAGCTGGTTGTGCTTGCCTGACATTCATGAATCCTTGAATTCTAAACCCTGTACTATGTGGAACAAGGCATGTAATCCCAACACTTCTGGTAGAAACAAGAGATCATAAATTCAAGATTATCCTCAGCCACATATCAAACTGGAGAAGAACATGTGCTATGCACAGGAGAACCTGCATCAAAGGAATAGTATTAAAATAAAAATTACTTTTTAAGTCCAGTTTGAATGTGGCCTTTCTTCCCATCAACTGTTTAAGTGAAAAAAGCTATTTGGCAAATTTGTAAACATTTAGTTTAAAAATATGTTTAGGAAACACATGCACACAAACACAAGGGGATGGAGAGATTGCTCAGTGGTTAAGGGCCCACGTTCAGTTCCCAGAATCCATATCCATCAGCTCAGAGCTACCTGTAACTCCAGCTCCAAGGGATCTGATACCCTCTACTTCCCTCCACAAGTACTGCACTTATATGTGCATACCCACATACAGGCACACACATACACATATTAAAAATTTTTTAAATGTTATTGGTTTGTCATTTACATTGTAAATGTAAAATATCCATGTCATACATTTTATAACTTATTTCTGCCTTTGAAGAGTAGTTAATAGATGGATGGCCCTGAAAGCATTCAGTTATTTGGTTCCTCTTGCTCAACATCACCTCACGTTCCGCTAAGAGGGTGGCTCACCTCCCCATGCTTGCTTTATCAATGCAACTTTTAGTAGGTTGCCCAGGTTCACTGTTCCTAAATAAACCACTAGACAGCCTGCCGTTCCCATTCTCAATTATAACCCAGCCTTGTCATGCTGCTCTTTTCAAGGCAGACACCCACAGACTGAAATAAAAAATCGAATGTTCATTTAGCTCTCAAGAAGGAGATGGGTATGAAGCTAATAAAAATGGCCGTTTCCCTCACTTGTCTCTATTTGCTTCCTTGTAACCTCATGCATAGCTATTTGTTCTACTCTGAGAAAATCAATAGGTATGAGAAATTACAATGATATTAAAGTCAGATAGTATGGAGTTTGCTGGGAGAACATTTCCCAATGTAGAGTCAGTTTTTATTATGAACTTGACTAACTTTTCTTTTTATGGTTTTCTTAAAAAAAAAAAAAGTCTACATGTATAGGGGTTCCTCAAGGAATTCAGAGCCCTGATGCTAAAGTTATAAGCATTTATGAGCTGTCTGATACTGCTCCTGGGACTGCCAACTCTGGTCCTCTGATAGAACAATAAGCATTCTTACTTTTGAACTATTTCTCCAGCATGTTGAGAAACAGTTTTCTGAAACTTCCACATGATATATCACTAGCTCTCAACTGAAAAGTCATTATAAGACCATCATTTCTGTAACCTAAACTTCTGGAAAGAGAATATTCAACCAAGAATACTTCAATAAAAGATTTTAATTAGGTCTTTTAGGAAAACAAGTAAGTGTTTTCCTTAATAGTAGAAATAAGTGAAGTTGTCACAAATTGATTTTTCCAATTCCCTATATTAACGTAGGCTTAAATACTGAATGTATTTCAATACCACACATGTGTGTGTGTGTATATATATATATATATATATATATATATATATATATGCATGATTTGATGATAAAGATAAAAACGCATATATACTGGGAATTTTTGTTGACAACTTTACCATGTTATTCTTCAAAAGAATGTACTGTGAGTTCAGGTTCCATGCACCCCCATTAGAAGCCAGATATGGCAGTGTGTGTCTGTAATCTCAGCTATGGGGTGGGGCAGAGAGCAGTGGACCCTTGAGACTCACTGGTCAGACAGCTTAGCTGTAACAGTAAGCTTTGTATTCAAAGAGAGACTCTGCTTCAAAAAAAAATGAAGAATGATAGCAGAGGATGCCCAAAAGGAAGAACTCTAGCATCCACACATGCACTAACACATACATGAGTGCAGAGAGAGAGAGAGAGAGAGAGAGAGAGAGAGAGAGAGAGAGAGACAGAGACAGAGAGAGAGACAGAGAGACAGAGAGACAGAGACAGAGACAGAGAAGACAGGTTAGGGTTAGGGTTAGAGAGAGAAGACAGCACAGAGAAGTAAATATCTCAAGCGATCCAAAGATCTAGAAGCCTGGTATTACTAAAACTAAACATACTCACTTTTCTTGCTTGGATGTTCACAAGCCATGTGAACGATCTTTCCAGCTTTCTCCTTACCTTCTTCCTTTTGAAGCTATAATGTGGATTTTAGAGGGGCTGTGGGTGGGACCATAAGTACTAGGGGATGGCCTCAACCTGAAATCTGTTTAACTCTATTCTTAACCTTCATCTTGTTGTCTCATCTCCTTGCCTCCAAATAACCAAATCTGAAAAATCATTTAGTGTTTTGCCCTTCTGTCTGTACAAAAGTATTCTGCTCTTATCTGTTGGATAAGCATATTACCTGAACACTTGTTGAAAATTATTAACATTTTTACCATTTCAGATAAACAATGTCACGGTAAACATAAAGTCACTTTATCATGTAGAAGATATGATAATGAATACTTTGAATGATAATTCCTGAGCAGAATAATTCAAAATAAAAAAATACCAGTCTTGCATAAAGGCAGACTGTTTGGAGTGGCAACGGATGTTAGATTTCCTATTACATAAAATATTCTGAGACTTCAGGACAGCTCGACAAGAGATGACTATACAACAGAACACTGTCTCAACTATCTTATTATTTCCCCAGATCCTATTACTTATCTCTGTGTGAACCTAGGAATGATAATCACCCCTTAAGTAAACGTGGTTTATATGCCCCTTAGGTATATAAAAATACCTACCAGGAAGAGGGAAGCTAGACTTAAATGCTTTAGAGATCATATGATCTACACGGGAAAAAGAAGTGCACTCAGAGCTGAATCCATGGCCCACTGGGTAAAGAGCGTGCATGCCAGCAGGAGGACCCTGTTCAGATCTCCAGCACCCATGTGATAAAGTGAGTGTGGTGGAATGCACCTGTAAGTGCAGCTCTGGAGAAGCAGAGGCAGGTGGATGCCAGGGGCTCGATAGCTAGATAGGCTAGATGGAATATCAAGCACCTTGAGAGCCCTCAAAGAATATGGGAAAGAAACTGAAGAAGATATCTGATGTTGACCTCTGGTTTCCATATACATCTACTCCGATGAGGTCACTTTCACACAGATGTGTACATACATCTACATAACACCTATCTAATATAACACACACACACACACACACACACACATATCCCATACAGATACATTGATTATTGCCAAAAACTATGGAAATCACACCAATGAAAACTTGAAAGCAAGGACTGAACAGATTGCTCAGTGGTTAAGAACACTTGCCGTTCCTGCATAAGACCAGAGTCTAGTTCCAAGTATTCATGATGGGCCTCTCCCAGGTACCTGTAACTCTAGAATCAGGGCATCTGACACCTTCTTATGATCTCTGAAGATACTGCATCCACATACACATGCCCCCACACAAATAAACACACACAAACACACACACACACACACACACACACACACACACACACGCACACACACACATTCTAAAATAATAAAATGAATCTTTAAAGTAATTTGGAAACAACACTTGCTGAGAATAATAATATAGTACACAGACTTGGTTAGTATCTTTAAAAGGTCATTCAGCAAGCAGGAAGACACATGTGAGTAAACTCTTAATTAGAATATCAATATATGATATGCTATATATACATGTTGCACATTAACAACTGTAAATAATTTCATGTGGGAAATATCTTTTTGTCTATGCTTGCTCTAATCCTCCTAACACCAGTGATACCAGAGACATCCACTCTGGGATATTGCAGACTCTCTTGCTATCACCTCTCAGAGGATACTCCCTGAAATCTCATCCCATGATGTATTTCTTTTAAAATATTTCATTACACGTTTTTTCTTTTGTGAATATTTTATTTGCTTTTTGACATTTTCAAACATGTGTATAACACATTTTGATGATGTCATCAAATCCTTTTTCTTCCTCCAATGAGTACACATCCTATTTCCATGTCATCTTTGTAGACGACCCACTGAGTCTACTTAGGGTTATCTACAGGTATGTAAGTGTGAGGGCATTTATTGGATTTTGGGCAACTGACCAGTGGCTACTCCACTGAAGAAAAATGGTTCAGCCCTCTGGCATTTGATGGCTGCTAGGGGACAGAGTCACTTTCTTTAGAAGTGCACCAATAAGTTCTCCATGCCCTGTGGATGACCCAAATGGCATGCACAAAGAAGGGGTGCTAATAGGATTTATTGGATCAAGAAAAAATAAATTAATTCTAAGAATTATGAAGGGAGGACATGAAGTTGGGAGGATGATGGTATGGGAGTTCTTTGAGAGGAGCTGAAGGAGGGGGAAGGGGAGGGTGGATATGATCAAATACATTGTGTGAATATATGAAAATTTCAAAGAATAAACTGAAAAAAAAATGGACCCCTCTTATCCTTAGCAGCTAGTAATTGCCAACTGTTCCTCAGTGAAGGGTGGGTAGAGCTTTGTGTGTCCCTTTCCTATCCAGTAGAATATTGATGGTACTTTCAATATTCTGTAGTTC
>CABHPR010155776.1:31789-54501 GCA_902168415.1 Peromyscus melanophrys | reverse complement strand
TTTTTTTTTTTTCTCTCTTTACCTTGAAAATTTTCTGGCATGATCTCATGTCTCCTAGGAGGTTACCCTGCTTGGAGCACACAATGCGTTAGACTGCCTCCAGCCCATCCCCCCCTTCAGGCCACCGTGTCCCACCTGCTGCCAGGATGGTCTGTACCAAAGCCTCCATCACTGTCTTCCCCACTGCCCTTCTAAACTCCGTGCTCTTGCCTCCGTGATCTCCAAATCCCAGACCACCCAGACCTGAGTCCTTCAAAACATGCGCCACATGCCAACGTTTTCCTTCATGCCTGTCCTGACTGTCTGCAGCGGAGTTAAACTGTTTTCTTCTCACGCTGCCTTTGTGCCCTGAAAAAGCCTCTCAGTACCAAGTGGTTCGGTGTTCTATCCCACCCACTCTTGAAGGTCGAATGAAGAGCTTGCCTTATTCGGTCCATCCCTTGATTCACCTTGGTGCGCAGACAGCAGGTCCCCTGGAATGGCACGCCCCCTCGTATGGTAGGTGCTTAGCGAGTTTAGCAGAGCTATAGCCCTGTTCTCTTAGGCACATGGACTCCCTGCTGGTCACTCTAGGATGTCGTCACATGCTGCCTGGTATGCAGTTGGTGATAAATAAATAGTCTCTAGCAGCTTAGTGATCCGAATTCATCCCAAATTTGCCATGCACAAACCAAATAGCTTTTCAATGAGGAAACCTTGTCTCCTCATACTTTCCAGCTCAGAGATTTTATATTTAATGTTGATTTTAGAGTAAATTAATATGCTATTGAAATCAGCAAATACTTAATTTTTTAAATGAATGTGCATTTATTTTTAACTATTTGGTTCAGGATGAAATGGAATATACTTTTTTTTTTAAATGAGTGACTTTTAAATCACTGAGTAGCTCAGGAGGCTTCTGAGTGGCTTAAGTGACCTGCACTGCAGTGGTGGTGGTGGGTGTGGCCACATGCAACGTCAGATGAGCCTGCATTCAGCCCTCCCTCTTAGTGGTATTGACTAACCTTTCCAAGCCTTTCCAGTATTTCCTACCTCAAGTATTGAGTTGCTTTGGCCTCAAATTTTATATTAAATCCATCTGTGTGTAGAAGTAATTGGCAAGATGGCTGTGGAGATTTTGTGTTGGTATGGACTGTGTTCGGCTCAGCTGGCATGTTTAGGGCATTTGGGTCCAGTGTTTCATGAGGTGTATTTAATAGTGAGAAAGCAGGACCAGTGTAACAGAGTCAATCAACTATTCCCATTTTGCTTGGGGACATAAAGAGTCAATTCTTTTTTCTAATAATGTCTGCATTTTGTTGACCTTGAAAGAGCTGTGTGTGTGTGCATGTATACAGGTATCTGTTTCCCAAAGATTTTTCTCTCTCTTTATTTGAGAACAAGATAATTTCCTAATATACAGGAGCCTGAGTGCTCATCTACTCTTGCTTGTAACTGGATACAGTGTCTTGGGGGAGAACCATCAACTGGCATCGCCACCAGAGAGATTAGGAAAGTAAAATACAAAATCAACAGGATCGTATTTTCTGAAGTGTCTGACTGACAGCACCTAAGTCATCTTCATGGTGGGATTTCAGGCTTGCCTGGGAGAGGAGCTGCCAGTCAAGTGTTCTCTCCCACCTCATGGTAAGCAGCAGGCTAGTTTGGTTGAACTAAGCCGCCAAAGAGAGAATGCAAAAAATGACATTTCGTGACTGTTTCCTTGGCATCCATGTAGCCAGCTCAGGGAGACGTAACAAAACAGCATACCCTCCATGACTTAGACAGCAGAATGGTACCTCCTCACGGTGCCGTCAGCTGCAAGTCCGAGGTCAGGTGCCGTCCAGTCAAGTTCAGGATCTTTCCAACCTGCAGACTTCTCACGATGTTCACACGTCCTTCTCTTCGCACATAGCCCTGGCTAGGTCTCTGTCATCCTCTAAGAAGACCAGCAGTCTTGCCGGTTCAGGATATCCCCTCATGATCATGTTTAACCAGAAGCATCTCTTGAGAGTTTATATTTCCACATGTAGTACAGTCACACTGGGTATTAGGAGTTCAGTGTATGAATTTGGGTAGTAGATGGGACAAAATTCAGTCCACAAGAGCATCCAAGTGGAAGTGTATGATCCAGGTTCCAACCGTAGGTACTTGTCACAGGACACATAATGATGACTGATGTTCTGTCTATTCATGTGCTTCATGGAGCAGATGTAATGTGGAGTGGCGATGAGGGTAGGTGTTAAGGGTACCAGAGACAAGTGAATGCAGGCTGTCAGGTGGCAGAAGGGTAGGGTAGCAAATTCTAGTTGGAGGAGGAGGTCGGGAAAGGATAGGTAGAGAAGGAGAAAAGCCCAGTCTAGATCGGTCTCAGGAAATTTCGTGTTTCCTAAGAGGTAAGAGCCTTCCAGAGACAATGAGAGATGAGGAGAGGTTTGGAGTGTCCCGGTGTCTTTAGGGATCTAAGCATTTGCTTATGTGTTTGGGAGAAGGATCCCCAGGAATGGATTGTGGCCAGGTATGACAATGGAGGAAAAGACAGCAAACAAAACTAAAAGTGGCTGTGTACATGTGTGTGTATGTGTGCATACATGTAGAGAGGTCAATTTAGTTTCCTGCCTCATTTAAACTTTTTAAATTAGTTTTCAAAATCTCTCTCTCTCTCTCTCTCTCTCTCTCTCTCTCTCTCTCTCTCTCTGTTGTGTGTTGTGTGTGTGTGTGTGGTTCTGGGTTTGGTGGCAAGCGCCTTTACCTGCTAAGCCATCTTGCCAGCCTACACCTTTGTTTTGTGGAGATAGGTCCTTTCACTTGGCTGGACCTTGCCAATGAGGCTATTGGCCAAGGAGCCTTAGAATGCCACCTGTCTCCACTTCCTTCCTCAGTGCTGGGGTCCCAAATGCAAGCAACCATACCCCACTGTGGTTTTTGTTTTGTTTGTTGTTAATTTCTGTTTGTTTTTGTTTTTAATGTGGGTTCTGGGGATAAAACAGGCTGCAGTATAAAAATATGTGAGTTATTATGTTGGTTAGAAAACCAACTAGGCCTGTACTGGCTAATCTTATGTCAACTTGGCACACAAGCTAGAGTTGTATGAAAGGAGGGAACCTCAACTGAGAAAAATGCCTTCATAAGACACAGCTATAAGGCATTTTCTTAATTAGTGATTGATGGGGCTGGGCCCAACCCATTGTGGGTGGGGCCATAGTGATTGATGGGAGAGGGCCTAACAGTGTGGGTGGGGTCATCCCTGGGCTGGTGGTCCTGGGTTCTATAAGAAAAAAAGAAAGCCATATGAAGCAACCCAGTAAGCCACATGAAGCAACCCTCCATGGCCTCTGCATCAGCTCCTGCTTCCAGGTTCCTGCCGTGCTTGAGTTCCGGTCCTGACTTCCTTTGATGATGAACAGCAATATGGAATGTAAGCCAAATCAACCCTTTCTGCTTCAACTTGCTTTTTGGTCATGGTGTTTCGTTGTAGCAATAGATACTCTAAGACAAGGTTTCTCCTTTTGTTCATGGCTGTGTCTCTTGGTAATCCGTGTGTCATTGGAATTGGGCCATGTTGTCCATTGTCAGTGATGCTCAGGAAAGGCCCTATTTTTTTTCTTCTTGAAGCGTCAGATTGGAGAAAAATAGGGACATGCTTACAATTCTATCAGCTCATGAGTCCCATTCCAGTGAGTACGTTTATTTTTTATGGAATTTCAGAAAAGGGATTTTTCTCTCTGCTATCAGTGACCTTTCCATCCTAAGGACACCTTATAATTTACTGGATTTAAGCTAGTTCTCATGGCTCCTCCCATGCTTCCCCTCACCCTTTATTTCCCTGATTGCAATGGGCTGAATACCTTATGCGTGAGAAGTATGTTTCTTTCTTCTCCGAGGAGGATCAACTAACGTGCTCAAACGTGTATGCAGTCTTTGGAGGGAGAGTGAAGAGTGTCCGTGTCTGATGGTCTCCCCATGTTCTCAACACCTCTAGCACTGTGTAGTTTCTGCTCCAGGTCTGTGGTTATGTCCCTGGAAGGCTCCGTGCCGTTTACTGAGGCGAGGGGAGGCCGGTGCGCCCCGAGCATGTGGCTGTTGAATTGTCATTTCCTTCCGTGTTGGGATATTGGCTCATTTAGTCACTGCTCGTCTTCCGGCAAATCACTTCTGAAAGGCCTTTGTTGGTGAGAGAGGTGGTCTGAGAAGTGGCTCACTGAGTGCCATCACGTGTTCCGTGCTTTGTTACACCGGAGGGACCAGAGATATATCTGCAGGAAGAGCGAGCTGTTCATGGCCTTTCCACTTACGGATGCGCATCCCTGCCAAGAGCTTTTGCTTTTGTATTGCAGGACAATTTAATTTTTTTCCCCACACTTCCTATTATCCTTCTTTGGTCACCTTACTTTGACAAACGCCATCAACTTCACAGGCAGTCAGTACTCGATGAGTCTGTGTTTTACGAACCCACGCCTGTGGAAGCAGGCGTTTTGACTCCTTTTCCTCCGAGCCTTTAATTTAGGATGGTATTTTCTTGAACTTAACATTTGAGTTTGTTTTGTTATATTTAATATTTTATTTTGTTATCATCCTGGGTGGGGGTGGGCATAGTGGCGGCGGGGCATGGTGGGGGCGGGGTGGACATACTGGGGGCGGGGCACATGTGCCGAAGCAAGCATGTGGAGATCAGAGGGCAGTTCGTGGAACTGGTTCCCTCCTTCCACCTTCACATGGATCCCCAGGATCGAACTCAGATTCCTAGAGTTATACAGTAAGCACTTTCGCCAGCTGAGCTATCTTTCTGACACCTGTCCATCTGAGCGCATAGGTTTCTGTGCTGTCCCTGTCTATGGTAATCCTGCATTCACAGCTGTTGTTGTTGTTGTTGTAAGGAAGGGCGCAATGGATTAAGATAGCCTGACCTACCTCTTCTTGAATTCAAAATTTCACAAAATAGCCAGCCATCCAAATAGTTACTACCTTTTATTTCAAAATCAAACCTCAAAGTGAGATTTTTTCCAGGAGATTTTTTTAAAATTAAAAATAAAACAGAAGAAACTTGATGTAAATTATTTTCCATGGAGAAGCTTGGGGGCAGAGACTGTGCATGCAGCCCTGGTGTGGTACCGACCCATGGCCCCTTCTCTACATCTGGAAAAGCCAGAAGGCCGGACGGAATTTCTTTTTTCTTTGAACTCAGTGGCCAATTCTGACCTGACCTGAACTCATTTGGTGTCAAAACCCAATCTGACCTTATGTGAAGCTATTTATAGTCCATGTTTATCCTACATAGTGTGAATATTTCTGTGTTTTCCTGTGGAACTTATTTGCTTATGCCGCTCTGAGACATGTCTGGAGACATCCACGCTATCCGCACGTACCCTCTAATGACCTGGGAAGCTCTGTATTAGGAGCTTGCGAGTGCTTCAGTGAGTGGATGGCCGAGCGCTGACTTGAGACGGGTCGTAAGCTAGTGTGGCTTTGAGTGAGAGGGAAGGAGCTGTTTCCTTGAGACAGGCCGGCAAAGTTGGGCTCTGTGCTACCAGACACCCTGTCAGAGGTCGGTGAAGCAACTGAATTCAGTCCTGTAGGGAAAACTATTCTCAGGAATGTTGTAGTAGATTATTGCTTGCTTCATAACAAATCTGAGCATATGGATGGGTCGGTTGTGAAGATGGTAATTATAAAGTTTGGTCTTTTAACGATAATAAAATGCTAACGATAAGAAAAATGATCCTAAATACTGTTCTGAGTTTTTTTATTTAAAAATAGTGGTGGTGGTGGTGGTTGTGTGTGTGTATGCTCACACACATGCATGCGCAGGTGAATGCCTCTCACAGCATACACATGTGGAGGTCAGAGGTTAATCTTTGAGAGCTGGCTCTCTCCATGAGCCTCTGTGGAAGCAGGTTCTCTTGTCTCTGCCACTTTGTGCACTCCAGGACAGCTGGCCCACGACCTTCTGGATGGTTCTCCTGTCTCTGCCTCCCAGCGTTCCAGAGGAGTGCTGGATTATAGATGCATGCTTCCACATTAACTTCTTACGTGAGTTCTGGGGACCAGACTCAGGCCACCAGGCTTGAGCAGGAATCACTCGCACACACTGGGCCAACTTGCCAGCCCAGGTTTTGAGACTTGTCACATTTTTGTAATTCCTTGCCACTTCATGAGGTCATCATAAATAACCTGATACATATTTCCGGAAGGAAAGGATACAGACTTCGAGAGGAAGTTACTGTTCGATTGAATCATTGCGCCTACTTGCCAAGAAAATAATGTTAATCCAGGACAGGTGAATTAATTTTCTGTAATTAACACACACAACGGCGTTTTCTGTCATCTGTCTTCGATGAAGTTTCCTGTTTTTTTTTTTTGTTTTTTTTTGTTTTTTTCCCCCCCGCACAGCTTGATTTTTAAGTTTTTATCCTGTGTTTCCTTGTCTGAGACTTCACTGAAAAGATGATAGTCCATAGCCGTGTTAACGATGTAAAATCTAGGCGATTCTTTCAATTCCTTGCTTCTCTATTAATTTTCCAGTGCAGCCACTGAAGCCCAGTGGGTCCTCCCATTTCAGGGAGATGACGTAGACAGTGCATGCTTCCATTGGTTGCATTCCTGATGTCTTCGTGGCAGATGCTAATGGACCGGGTCACTTTAGTAGTGTTACAAGGGGAAACAAAACTCTAAGTCAGCAATGGCGTTTAGCACAAGAGGAGCATCTAATGTGGAACTCAGAGTGCGTGTCAACAGGTTGCTGGATGTAGGCTGCTGGTGTAGACGTTTTTTACCTTCAACTTGCTCGTCTTAACTTATCCACCCTGAAAGCTGTGGTTGTCTGCCGTTTCCACCATGCGTGTCTTAAATGAGGTCTCACAGTGAGGAGTGCTTTGTAGCCCTAGTGCATTGTTTGGTTCTGCCTTGGTGCCAACCACTCTCAACAATGATTCTTCGAGTAAATTACCATGCTAGGTATAAGAAACACATGGGGGGAAAGACAGAAAATGAACATACAAATTAGATAACTAGTGATAAGCTAATTTACAAAAATGAGGGCCTGGGAGGCGACTCACTGGTGAAGTTCAGGTAGTACAATCACGAGGGCCTGAGTTCAAAGTCCATAACCCATTGAACAACCTGGATATGTGTGGTGGCCCACAGAGGATTCCTGGTGAGACCTTACTCAGGGTCAGAGAATCTGAGCTTGCTTTACCCAGCAGGGCTGCATAGTAGGGTGATTTGGCCAGGGGCATGTTTACCAGGTGTTTGGAAGGGTCTACACTTGGCTGTGTGGTGTGTTTTGATCTTGCAAGGGGGAGGTCTTTTGCCTCTACCTTTGGCATATTATAAAAAGCCCTTTTGAATAAAGCTCTGGGTGGCTGGGTATTGACCCAGGGCCCTTCCAAAGCTATCCTGCATCTCTGTCTTTGTTATCATCTCATTCTATCTTTCTTCCTAACATTTCCTCACTTCTCTCTCCTCCACCCAAGAGCCCTTTGAAAGGTGGGAGCAGATTGGAGCTGGACTCTGACAGACTCCCACAGATGTGATGTCTTATGCTTGTGATTCCATCACAGGGGAGGTGAAGGCAGCAGGGTCTCCAGATTTCACTGGCCAGCCTTTCTGGCTGATATGAGATCCTCTTTTTACAATAAAAAGGGATGTGTGTGTGTGTGAATAACACCTGAGGAGTAGCATCCAAGGTTGACATGGCCTACAGACACACAGTCAGTTGCATGCACGCACACATAGTCCGTGCTTGCACACTCATGAATGCATGTATACCTACACACATGGGTATGCATACACATGATAGCAGCAACTGCCACAAATGGAAAAACACTGGGGACCACAGAGGACATAACTCATAGAGCTGGTATCGCTAAGGAGGACCTAACTAAGGAGTTGGTCCTTGAATGGTGGATGTGCCCCACCATGAGAGGGAGTTGGACACTTGTGGACAGATGACTTATCGAGAGGAAGGGATTTCTTGGAGAAGGCCCTGGGATGTTTGGTGCCGAGGAAGGATAGCATTTGGCCTCAGAATTGACTCTCCCTGTAGGCATGAACCTTGAGGATTTCTTCCCACAGTTAAAAAAAAAAAAATGTGTCTCTTACTCTTGGGATTCAACCAGGATCATCAGGTTTTTAAAGATAAAGACTCATATTTTTGGGAGTCAGCTAGGGAGACCCGACACCTGAGTAGGAGACCATCCAGTGAGCTTTTGATGAGGGAGTGGATGGTGGGCCTTTAGCCTGGGGAGTGTGTTTCCTTCTTGACTGTTCACTGTGAGCTGCCATTGGCTAAGTACGGCAAGGACTTTCATGTAGAAATCCATAGCTCGCCAACCTCCACTTAGCAATTACCTTTCTCTTGGTGTATAAACTTTTCAATAAAATCAAAACACAAATAATACATACGCCAGAAATTGATCATTTTCTTAAAAGGTGTTTTCATCGCTGTAGATCATGTGTGTCCCTGCTCAGGGCATCCTTGTCATATTTAATGCTAGCATTTTGTTTGTACTTCATGAAAAATTAAGCAGTAATTGAAGCAAACCAGCCACTCCATTTTAATGTAGAAAGGACGGCGAAAAATACAGAAATGGATCCATGGTTGTCTGAATATTTGTGGGAAAGATTTTGTGTGGAATTTCAGGTAGGTAAGTGAGCCAAACCAGTGTATCCACATAATGTATGTCTCAATAGCATCGAAGTTAGTTCTGAAAAGCCAAAATGCTTGTAGTTCTGATTTTACCAGCTCCCACTCCACTCCCTCTCAAAGATGTGTATCAAAAATGAAGTGGATTGCCTCCTGCTACCAGTGGGGTTGTGTCCCTCAATCTGTTGTTTTTGACAAACAGGGAGGCTGAGGAAACAGCTTGGTAGCAGATATTTGAAGTTCCCTGTTCTGACCCATTGAACAAGGCTCATCTCCACAACTGTTCTCTCTGTCTTAACGTTAGAAAAAAAAATTGAACAGGATGTTTATGAAGCTAGAAGGGCAGCGCTAAGTTTTAGGACTCCAGCTGTTGGGAATCCTTGCAAGACGTGGCTGTTGACGACTTCAGGCATATCAGTGTGCTTTAAGTACGTCCATGGCCTTCATCAGTGCATCAGTCCTTAAGGGACAAGTTTTCACTATTGTTCATGGAATTTTGCTATTTTAGGGCATCTCTAGAACAAAGCTCAGAATAGAGTGTCCTCTATGTTATGAATGTAAGAACTACCAAATGTTAATTTTAATTGTCTAGTTTCTGACAGATTTCTGCTCAGTAGCCCACCTGATGACAAGCCTTCTGATACTAGATGTCAGAATTATCTAAAATCTATTAGATATTGTATGTAAGTGACTCAGCTAATTTAGTAATTTGTTTGTGTTTGGAAAGCAGACAGCTGTAGTGTTATGATTATATTGAACATCGCTATATACCTTTATCTGCTCCTTTGGAAGCTCATCACCTTTAAAGGGAAGATTCTTTGGAAAGCATGTGAAGTGGAGGAGAGGGGGAGAGCAAATCCATGACTGTGCGCTAGCAGGAACAGAAGAGAGAGACCCCAACGTGTGAGCCTTAGTTCTTGGGTCTCCAGTGAGTAGCTGTTCAAGGACAGGCAAGTTACAGGAACTTTCCAAGCCTATGTTTCTGTGAAGTGGGGTCACTTTGCTTCCCTAGGGGCCTTAATGTCAAATGCCTCCCTTAGTTCTCAGCCAGAAGTAAGCAGAGCAAGGACTAGATCTTAGCCATAGTGTTAGAAGATGGCTAGAAAGAAGTCAGATCTGGGGGTGCAGTTCTAACCTCTTCCCCCAAATGAGACCCTTTTGTCTACTTTTAAGCCTTTCTACCGTATTCTCCTTTTCATGAGCATGTGTATAGTGTGCATGAGAGCATGCAAGTTTCTCTGTGCAGGGAAGCACACTTGCATGTGTGAATTTGTGGAGTTCCAAGGTTGGCAACAGGGGTCTTCCTGAATGGCTCCCCTAGCTTATTCTTTGAGGCAGGGTTTCTCAATCAAACCCAGAGCTCGAAGATATGGCTAGTCTCCCTAGCTGGTTTGCTGGGGGAAATCCCCCATCTCTGCCTTTCGAGGCTGGAATCATGGATGGGTAGCACACCTACTCACTATTTGCCTGAGTTCTAGAGATCCAAACTCTGGTTATCTAGCAAGCTTTACCTACTGAGCCAGCTCCCCAGCCCCACCCCTATGGCCTACTGTCTTGTTTTCCTTGTAAATCAGAATAGCTTGCTCCACTTTGGTAACGTTAATTTTCCCTGTTGGATTCTTTCCTTTATAATAAAATCAGAAATTTGTTTTCCAATCTGTTAAAAAGAAAACCATCATTTTTAGTTGTTTTAGAAGATTATGCATTTACTGTATCCCCAGAGGGGGGAAAAATCTGATTTTTGGAACACATTTATAAGACATATTGCCTTGTATAATCATAAAAATTGGCAGCGAGAATAGATATTTGTGACATTAACTTCTGGTAATATGTGTCAGATTTAGAATAATTGGTAAGTTAGGCCCTGGATGTGAATTTTACACTTCCCTGGGCCCTCTGTCTTCAGACTGTATTTAATAATCAAAAAGAACGAGCAGGGCCATGTGGGGCACGGAGCTCCCAGAGCTAGGGTTTCAGCTTGGCTCTGGTGTCACAGTATGGAGAGGGAGGGTGGAGGAACCTGAGATGAAAAGTCAGGTGATGGGGAATTCCCCAGTGCCATTTATTTATTTACAAATTGTGTGACCCTATGCAAACCCCAGGAGTGCGTAGCACCATGTACTGTCACCTATTTCAAACTGTTACAAGGACGTACAGTTAATTTGTCACCATGTTGGGGATTGTAAGATAAGGCCTGAGAAAACCTGGCAATGCCCATTGGATTTTCTTGAATGACATTGGACTGAAATTCCATTTTCTAACATCTCACCTGGAAGTTCACTGGATCCTTTGGCCCCTTGTGGACTTCCAAGAGAAACTGAAGTAATAATTTCAAAGTAGGAAGGTAATAGACGGGATTTAAGATGTTTGGTGTGCTTGTGGGTGGAAGTGAGGAAGCCTGAGAGGATGTCTTCAGTATGCTTATCTCCCATTTGACATCTCCGATGCTGTGTTATCTCTAACAGATGCACCAAAACTCATCTTAGAGGTTGGATATTTTTATAATTGAGGTGCAAAGAAAACAAGGAATGTTTGCTAGTCTTTGTACCTTTCAAGTAGGATGTCAGTTGTCATTCTATAATTCTCTGTATCAACAACACAAAGAATTGTCTTGGATTTAAAAATATAAGCCCTCATGTCGTTGTACGAAGAGCACCCCATTTAGTGACAAAAATCGTTGAGTCCTTTCATAGATGGCCTCAGTCTAAGTTACTTGTTGATATGACAAAATGCCCAAATACAAAATCAGCTGAAGGAAGGGAGGGTGGGTTGATTCTGTCTTGTGCTTTTTGGAGCTATCATAGTTCATCATGGAGGGGGTGGGAGGTAGGAAGGCATGATGATAAGGATGTGAGGTGTCTGCTCACATCCTGCTCTGAGGCAGGAGCATAAATACTTGTGCTCACCAGCTCATCTGCTCCTATCCCCAGTTTTTTTTGTTTGTTTGTTTGTTTGGTTTTTTTTGTTTTTGTTTTTGTTTTTCGAGACAGGGTTTCTCTGTGTAGCTTTTGCGCCTTTCCTGGAACTCACTTGGTAGCCCAGGCTGGCCTCGAACTCACAGAGATCCGCCTGGCTCTGCCTCCCGAGTGCTGGGATTAAAGGCGTGCACCACCACCGCCCAGCATGTCCCCAGTTTTGTCTAGTCTGAGCATCCTTACCTACATTTTACGGTGGGCCTTTCTCCCTGAGTTAAACTCCAGGGATTCTAAGTCCGGTCCGGTTGACAATGAAGGTCAGCCTTCACATCCCCCAGGAAGTAATAAGAATATTATTTGCAGCAAGTCAATTAAAGTTTCCCCTCTGACTTTTCTCATTGTGACAAATGGCATAAGATTTACTGTGGCCACCATTTTAACCTGAATAATTCAGATACCTTAACTCTGTGCACCAAGTGTAGCTACCACTGTTTAGTTACATCCCCATTCCCCAAACACTTGCCCATAGCAGAGCTCAGTTTCCTCCATCCTCCAAGCTCTGATGACAAGCACTCTTCTTTCTTTTTCCATAGTGTTACCTGCTCTAGATAGTTCCTATGACCCGAGCTATGTGGTCTGGAAGTTCTGAGTTTGGCTTCTTGCCTTTGGAATGTTTTGTCCTTGTATTTCCTTGTTTTATTGGAATAAATTTCCACTCATTGCATAAGTAATCTTCACATTGACAACCTAGTCATCCATTGATGTGTATCTGGGTCCTTTCTTCCCCCTGGCTGTTGTGAGGGGAGAGGCAGGGAACATTCCTGAATGGGTTTCTTCAGACACCTGTCTCTTCTCTCAGGTAAATATCATGAGTGAGATTGCTGGCCATGTAACAATTCTAGGTTCAGGTGATTAATAGTCAACAAGCTGTTCTTCTCTGATAGGCTTTTATAATTTGATTTTTTTAAAGATAGATTTTCTCTGTGTAGACTGTATTGAAACTCACTCTGTACACCAGGCTGGCCTCGAACTCAGAGATCCACCTGCCTCTGCCCCCCGCCCCCCTTGAAATGTTAGCAAACAGCACCTGGTGTACCCCAGAGCACCAGAGCTAAGCAACATGCTCCAGCAGAGTTCTTGAGGGGGACGGTGTACTTGGTACACAAGTTCCCACCCGTGCCAGACCTGAGGTGACACTTCTCAAGCCAAAGCACCAGACAATCTGGAACCGAGATCATGAACAGCGGTCCAGTGAAGAGAAGCTGACATCTGACTAAAAGCTAGACGGTGGCCTCGTCACATCTGGCTTAAGATTTCTTGCAGAGAGAACTAATTGGATGCTTACAATACACATGCATGCTGGCTGCCGGTTACGTTTGCTGCGCAGAGTGAGCTCTCCTAGGGCAGCCTTAGTCTTAGTTATTAATCACTTAGACTGTGGAATGATGGAAAGCCCTTCAGCAGTTTTACAAAGAGCTTTCTGAACCATCTGCGGTGTGATCGGCAGTTACTAGTCACTCCTTTGGTCCATTCTTCTTGGAGTCCAAACCAGACAAGTTACATTCCTGGGAATTTCCATTACAAGCTACTGAATCTGTAATTGTAGCAGGGAGAAGGCTATCCTCCAAACAAGCAATTATTAACTTGCCCGCTGTTGAAAAGATGTGGACAGAGAGAAGACCATGTTGGAAACACATTTGCTTGTGGATTTGTGCTCTTTTCCTAGGACACAGGGCTGTTCCCAAAATCTCAGCTTCTTAGACCCGATGACCTAGGTATTGTTTAAGTTCCCTTCCCTGTTCAGTGGTGCTCAATTTCATGAAAATGTTCAGTAGGTGCAAATAACGCCACAGTCTGCCAGAAGCCAGTGTTCACCACAGAGAACTTGCTGTTTTTGATGTATGTTACAAGACAAGCCATTCAAAATCTGTCTCAATTTCAGATACAAAACACACCATGGCCTTCCTCCCTGAGTGCTTTTTAGATTTTCATTTTACATGTGTTTATAAGTGGGAGCTTCTGTGGTTTTAATTCTAGCAGAGTGTGTTTAATTACAGTATAGACTCTGTACCCAATTCTTTTCCTGAAGAGTCTTGTTCTAAATGTATTTGTTACAAAAAATTATAATTTTCTTTCTTACTGTTTTCCCTTTATTTCTCATTACTTTCATAGGAGTGTTTCTACCCAAACCCTGTTTTCAAATGAAAGAAATATTCAGCTGAAAAGTGTGTTCCTTTTTGAGAAAACTCAAGGTAGAAGCTGTTCATACTTCATTTCCAAATTATTTTCCCCATTTTTTAAGAGTCTTTAATGATAAATATATAGAGTCATGGTATTAAAATACCATCATACATGTTTCCTATAATGTATTTAATAATTAGGAGAATTGTGGTTTATCAAGATAGCATAGCGAACGAATGGCAGATCTTATTATTAGAAAAGTACATATTCACAGATGCAGAAAAAGCCTTCACCTAAACACACCTTGAAACATTTAAATGAAGTGTGGATATGCCTGTATACCTTGAGTGGAGTTTTTGTGTATGGTCTTAGGAACCGAACACAAAGACTGGACCATCCAGGCAAGGACTTTACCACTGAGTTATAGCCCTAGCTCTCTAGTTTTACTGAGACACTATGTCACCATGTAGTTCCTGGTCGCCTTGCCTTTGCGGTACACTCTCAGCTGGCTTCAGACTTAGAGCCCTCCTACCTCTGTCCACTCTGTGCTGAGCTTCCAGGCATGCACTACCACTCAAGAGTGGCTTTGCTTTTTACATGAAGTTGGCCATGGCTTTTGGCTTGTCATACATTAGAAAATGTAACTACGTTTAAGCATGGACTAGAACATCCCATGTTGCTTCAGTGTCTGGCTTCATTGTCTTGAAGCTGGTCAGCAGTAAGCGGATATCCCTGTAAACAGATAGTAATGTTTGAGCTTGGGATGCGGCTCAGTAGATAAAGAGCTTGCCGTGAGGACTTGAGTTCCATCTCCAGCACCCCATGTGGCATAAGTTTGTAATCCCAGCCTTGGGGATGCGGAGACAAAAGGCTCCTGGGGCTCAGCAGCCAGCCAGCATACTCTATTTGGTGAGCTCCAGGCTAAAGAGACATCCTATTTTAAAAACATGTTGGACAGCAACTGAAGAATGGCAGCAGATGTTGTCCTCTGACCTCTCACATGCATACACATACATGAGTGCGCGCGCATGCGCGCACGCACGCGCGCGCGCGCACACACACACACACACACACACACACACACACACACACACACGATGCTAAGGGTGTAACTTCAAGAGTGAAACCCAATGGAGTTTCCTAGGTCAGCTACTTTTGAATTGTGCTTATGGAAAGGACTCCAGTTACTGTAATTTGAAGAGGAAAGACATAAAAATGGAGGGACTAACCCAAGATCCATAAGATACTGGCTTACAGAATAATGCCAATGCATGCGGGCTGCTGTTCAGTTGACAAGGCTCTCTGAAGGCTCCTCTTGAACTGTGTGATGAGCTGATAGAAACACAGCAGAAGAGGTGACAGCCATTGTGTCCTAACTGGGGTTGATGCTGTTAGATTTGATGATTATGCAAGGAAAACCCAAACACTAGATTTCCCCTTGAAATCTCTTGATGTTGGGGCTATTAATATTCTTAAGTAAACATGTTGTGGCTGAGAATAAGCAAAGAGACAGCCAATCGGCACAGTCTCCTGCACTCTAGTTCCTTTCTCTGTTTTGAGAGGAGTCTGGAGAGGTTGTGCGTAAGTCAGGATTGCGTGGAACATCAGGCCTGAGTCCAACATCAGCAAGCTCTGTACTAATACTGAAAAACTGCCTATCAGTTGTCTGTATGTCTTTCCAGTATCTGTCATTTATATGTCTACCCATCTGTTCTGTCTATCATCTTTCTTTCAATTGTCTATCAATCATCTATCAATCTTTTTTCTATCACCTATCTACCTATATGTCTGTAACCTATCTAGAAATTGTCTATCATCTATCTTTTCATGTTTTTTTTTCATACTCTTTTGATGGTTGAAATGGTAATGTCAGGTTTCACTCATACCCTCTCTATACACCCCTTACCAAGGCCCGTGAGAAAAGTGATTTGATGGCTGGCAGCACACATCATGTTCTTTTTTTTTTTTTTTTTTTTTTTTTTTTTTTTTTTTTTGGTTTTTCGAGACAGGGTTTCTCTGTGTAGCTTTGCTCCTTTCCTGGAACTCACTTGGTAGCCCAGGCTGGCCTTGAACTCACAGAGATCCGCCTGCCTCTGCCTCCCGAGTGCTGGGATTAAAGGCATGCGCCACCACCGCCCGGCTACATCATGTTCCTAATGGCACTAAATGCTTTTTGTACCAAGGAGTAGAGAGGGACTGGTACAGGGCAGTATGGGTAATGTTTGAGGGACTTGGGAGCTTTACAGGGACACTGAAAGTTTGGGTTTCCAAACCAGAACATATCAGATATGTATTGGTCTTATTAAATATATATTATGGATAAATGAGTTCAGAAAAATAGAAAGCAAAATTAATATATTTTGAATCCCTGCTATGTGCCAGATATAGTCTGAGATTTGTGTTCCTTATTCCACTTTTTTATTAAGTACTTTTTTTTTTCTTTTTGGTTTTTTTTGAGACAGGGTTTCTCTGTGTAGTTTTGGTGCCTGTCCTGGATCTTGCTCTGTAGCCCAGGCTGGCCTCAAACTCACAGAGATCCGCCTGGCTCTGCCTCCCGAGTGCTGGGATTAAAGGCGTGCATCACCACCACCTGGCCTCAAGTATTATTTTTAAAACACTGAAGCACTGTCCTCCTGGTTTCACCAATGACCCGGTCTGTGCTCAGCCAGTGGCTTTGTGGATGGCCCAGCCTTTCTACCTGTTGGAATCCAGAGCTTGCTCTTCTCTGGCCTCTTCACCTTTTCCCGATTGAGGAAGTTTGCCATTAGGCAGTGCAGTTAAATTTCAACCTTTGTAATTTGTTAGTTGGTGTTACAATGAAGCAAAGGTAAGAGAAATGCCTGCTTTAGTGGATTTAGCAAAATAATTCAGTCCTTACATTTTATTATTACATTTGTCAAATTTCCAGGATATTGGAACAAACTATGTTCTTAAAAATACCCCAGATGTCACACATTCCAAGTTCATGATTGGATGGTTGTAGTGAGTAAATCTGTTCGTTGAAATGCCACAGCAGATTCACAAGGTGCCCAAGATCCCTCACAAAAACCATATGCTTGTATTTGGTAATTATATGGATGACTTTAAAACTGACGGTGTTTATATTTATTGTTGTAATAAAGGCATTTTGTTGAGACCTAACATATGTATAGTTTAGTTAGTTGTGAAATCTCAGACGTGGATATTTACAAAGTGTTTTTGCATTCCATCTCATTAAATACTTAGTTGAGAGCGCAAAAATTAACTTACATTTCATAATTATAGGACATGAGATATGAAAAGACTCATATTCCTAATTGTAGATTAGTGAGGAATGAATATGGAAGTTGGATGTCCTCAGCTCTCAGTAGAATCCCTTCCACGTGTTGATGTTTCTGAGGCTGAGCTGCATCTTCCAATCCACATCTTATCCTCACTATTGCAAGATGCAGCAGCAGAGCGTTTAGGCGGCTGTCACTGCTTGCATGCATGCAGCCTTGAGTGTCATTCCCAGTAGGTAGCACGACCGAACTGCCTCAGAACATCAGTCAGCACACGAAGGGTCCCTTCGCAAGAAGAATTACAGGCAGCGGAAGGAAATTCTGCAGCCAGTTGCGTATCCAGTCAAGATATTCGATGTTGTGATGTCATCCCGTCTTGGTGAAACAGAACCAAAGCAGGCCGCGACAGCGACAGCCGAAGTCAAGTGCTAATGACCTGGAAGAGCAAGATCCCGAATGGGATGGTCTAAGATAAGGTTGCTGGTTATTTCACTTTAATTTTTTTGTCAAATGTGTGTACCAAGGTCACATATGATTAAAGTCTATTTGTAAACCAGCCAAGGAAAAAACTCAAAAGCAATGGATTTATTCTTCTGTCATGCCATAATGACATCATAATATAATGGTTTTTTTTTTTTTTTTTTTTTTTTTTTTTTTTTTTTTGGTTTTTTCGAGACAGGGTTTCTCTGTGTAGCTTTGCACCTTTCCTGGAACTCACTTGGTAGCCCAGGCTGGCCTCGAACTCACAGAGATCCACCTGGCTCTGCCTCCCGAGTGCTGGGATTAAAGGCGTGCGCCAACACCGCCCGACTATAATGGTATTTTTAATCCTTTGTGTTAAATTTAAAATGATATGCTTCATGAGAACTGCATAACTGATTAAGCACAGGAATGAATAATTTTAATTTTTCAAATTGAAATTTAAAAACTTATGGCTTATTATTTTCGTGGCCCCAAAGAGTAACTTATTAGTATTTAATTTCAGCTATCTGCTATAATAATCCTGTACTGTGTAACTCTAAGCTTTAAACTTTTACTTATTCTGGAAGATGTTTTTCTTCAAGGTTAAACGAAGTCAAAAGAAATCATGAACTAGATATATCTTCCTTCTGCCCTTCCTTTCTTTGTATATTTCGTTCTTTCGCTTTCGGTTTACTATTTCAATGATAGCCCTCAGGTCAGCACCATGGACAAAATTCCAAAGTCCAACAATAACCAAATAGTTTAAAAATTAGTTGTCTATAACTTATTCCTTGTATAAATATGTTTTACCCTTAATAATTCCTTTTCTCCCAGTGTGACTTAGAATTTTTAAAACAGATTTTAAGTCTATATTAGATAAATTGGCCATACATCTTCATTTCAATCTGCATTAAAAAATACTATAATATTGAAACTGGACACCTCTCATCACCAAATGAAGCTCCTAGTATCTGGAATGGGTTGTATCTAATCGAGTTGTTGGCAAAGAGGTCTTAAGAGAGCCCCCAAACAACTCAGGCTAGTGCCAAGGGTATTGGTTGCTCTCCACAAACTGGTGGTAAGGCCCTGAAGTATTGCTGAAGACAGTACTTAACACAACTCACTGAACATGGAGAAGTGGAGTTAGTGCCTTCCTCGAGCCTGCACCCATACCGACTAGTGTTCAGTGGACTGGAAGGCACTCTGCAAGCTACCAGAGGAGAAAGGTAAACGCCAACCCAGCTACAGAGCCTTTGAGCTATAAAGTGTCCTGCCTGTGTGCTACACGAGGGTAGTTGTGGCAGTAACCAGCCAAGATCTAATTGGATTTAAGGCCCGCTCCACGACACGGAACCCATCCCCAACACTGCTTGCGAGGCCAAGAACCTGAGACTGGTCAGGGACCTTCAGGAGAACCAAATACTACTGTTCTGCTAAATGAACATCAATAACAACATTCCTCTAGACCCATGCGTCAGGGCCTTGCTCAGTTGCCATCAGAGAAGCTTCCTTCTGCAGCAGATGGTAACAAATACAGAGAACCAGAGTGAGACAACATGTAGTATGTGAAAGACCTTGAAACACTCAGCCCTATGTGGGATGTCTCCATCAAACCCTTCCCCTCTCCTCAGGGCTTGGGGAACCCTGTGGAAGAGGAGGTGTGGAGAGTGTAAGAAGCAGAAAGGTGGAGGACACCAAAGAAACAAGGCTTTCTAAATGTAGCACGGCCAATGTGCCTATGAACTCACAGAGACTGAGGCAGCATGCTCAGGGTCTGCATAGGTGTACTCCAGACGGGGTCCTAGAGCTAAGAGGAGAAGTAGACACATGTCCCTAACCCTAACCCAGAAGCTATCTCCAATTGATAACCACTTGCAAATCAAAAACTAGTTTTCTCCAAGGGAGTCTCCCTGGGAAAATGAACCATTCTTAAGGTTAAGCCCCATGTCCAGCAGTAGATGTGGCCAATACAAAGTGAACTCAATAGCATCTTTGGAGGTTCTTTGTCTCATAATGTTGTGTCCGGACATTTCTTTAAAAGCCTCACAAGTAGACCCTTTGCGTATATGTTATGGCTTCTGGTGTTACACTTTGATGGGATTCCTGTGTGTGCAGGCATGTGTGTCTCGGGGTCTGTGCGTGTGTGTGTGTGTGTGTGTGTGTGTGTGTGTGTGTGTGTGTGTTGTCCTATTCTGACTTGCTTGTTTTTGTGTTTCATTTTACTATTATTTCTTAGATGCCTGATTGTTTTCTAAGGAGAGACAGAAAGAGTGTGGATCTGGATGAGGGCAAGTGGGGAGGAACCGAGTGAAGTTGGGGGAGGGGAAGCTGTAATCAGAATATATTGTATAAAACAAATCTGTTTTCAATAAAAGAAAAAATATTTTAGTGTTGATAATACAGTTAGGCTGAGTAAGCTTGAGTGTTCAGTTGTATGGCATTGTGATCTATAGTTAATGTTTATATTTAAAAATAGCTGGAAGCAGTTATTTAGAACAAAAAAAAATGAAAAATATTGGGAGTTATGAACATGCAGTTTCACCCTGCTCCTCACACACAGTGAAAACACATTAATTACTTAAACTTTGAGTAAAAAAAATATTATGTGGAATCCTGAGTTAGAGTTCTAGAACTGCCAAACAATATCTAATAAAGAAAAATAAAACTTCAGAAACGATAGACATCCTTGAGTATTTTAGTTTTTCAGTTCACAGGTTAATTACTACACACACACACACACACACACACACACACACACACACACACACACAAAGACCGCATACTTTTCTCTTTATCCTGTAATTATAATCCATATTATAATATTGGTAAAATATATAATTAAATAAATCAGAAATGTTTAAGTTCTGTGCATAGAAAATTCTTAAGGGGACACTAATGATACAATTAAAAGCCACTTAATCATCTTCTTTAACCCAGTCTATTTATTTCTAAAAAACATGGATATATTTTATATCTATGGATATACTTGTAATATTTTGTAATCTTACGATGAGAAAAAATGGACACTATGGTGTGCTTCCCTCATGGTTATCTGTTGGCTCTTCAGGTAGATGGGTTTGTTTGTTGTGGGATGGTGGATCACTGAATAGCTCTGCTGTTCTGTTGAGTAATTCCACATAGCAAAGCTTTGTCGTGGGAAGGGTTCTTGCTTATTTCTTGTGGGTGAGGGTCCATGTTGTCCTTCTTGGTCATTGGCTCCTCAGGGGGCCTGTTCAGTGAGTCCCGAGTGACACGCCCCCTAGTGTTCCATTTAGATCCCACAGCTTTCGCCAGCAGCCCAGCCTGTCTTGAGGATTGTCGCAGGGCAAATCTTTATCAAGATGCCTTCAGATGACACCTCTGTCTGTACTGTTTTCCTTTTATTCATATGTCTAAATGTCAATCGTGATAAAAATACTTAGATTTGATATGGAAAATTGTTCCACCTGTAATTTCCATTCTTCCTAAACTAATAAGAAGTGTGATTATCCCCAGTGGAATCCAATGTCAACGCCCAAATTGATGAGAATTCTGGGAATATTAAAATATTTTTTTGTGCCTAGAATGTAGTTGTGTTTTAATAAGTTTAAAATGTGTTATAAGCATTAATGCCACTAAGTTTCTAAGAATTAAGGACACTTTTAGGCTTTTGTCCTGATGTGGACACAAGAGAATTGGTCTTTAAGCAGAACACACATTAACTGTGAAAAGAACTGACCATAGTTTTTACAGTCTTGAAAGTAAGAGTACAACAGTAAACCATGATAGGAGCCTCTCTCGATACTAAATGTGACAATGTTTGATTAGCCTGGGTCACGGAAAACGTCTCTTATTCTGGATTTATACTCAAGATTTGCTCTCTACCCTAATTTCCTTTACAATTGCAAATGCCTATAATGCTGGGTTTGAGGAACTGGAAGACTGTACATTTCTGCTATGTGCACAGTTGATTCAAAGTTGCAAGGGGTGGATTGAGCAGAAGCAAAAATTCAGATTCAGGATGTCTTAAATTCGTTCAGCTTCAATTTTTCTATCCATAAAAATAGGAGATAAGGACAGGGGAGATTGATTAATGAATGAAGTGTTCACAAGGCATGAAGACCCAAGTTTGATCCCTAGACCCCATGTTAAAGAAGGAGGAGGAGGGAGGGGAGAAGGAGGAAGAGAAAGAGGAAGGAAAAGGAGGAGAAGAAGAGGAGGAAGCAGCAGCTGCAGCTGGACATAGTGACGTGCACTTGTGATTGTAGTATTGTAGGGCTGGGGAGGCAGAGAGATGGAAGGAGGAAAGTTGGGGCTCTCTGGCCAGCCAGCTTAGCTTACAAGGTGAGTTCATGACAAATGAAAGCATGTACCCAAAACTTCCACACACAGGGGCCTGCACCACATGGACAGCCCATGCAAAAAGCGGTGGATAAGATGATGTGTTTCATGTGTATCGGAAAGTATTACAAGGTTGAAATGAAGCTATAAATGTGAACATGCCTGCTGATTGGAAGCTGTTGTATGCGAGAGTGCTGGTTAGATTTTGTCCACTTGGCACAAATCTGCACGTATTTGGAACTAGGGAGTGTCAACTGAGAAATTGTCTCTTGGTTGGTGGGCATGACTGTGTTGCATTTTCTTGATTGATGAGTGATGTGGGAGGTCCCAGCCCCCTGTGTGCTGTGCCACCTTGGCCTGGTGGTTTGGGGTTGCATAAGAAAGCAAGTTGAGCAAACCATGGAGAGCAAGCCAGTAAGCAGCACTCCTCCATGGCCTATGCATCAGCTCCTGTCTCCAGGTTCCTGCCTTGAGTTCCTGCCCTGACTTCCCTCAGTGATGCAACCTGGGAGTCCTAAGCTGATAAACCCTTTCATCTCCAAGTCGCTTTTGGTCATGGTGTTTGTCATAGCAGTACAGAAACCTAACTAGAACAGTCAGTATTGTTGTAAGTTATTATAATTATTCTAAGAATGAGTTGTACTTGAGACATTGAGTGATAAATGATTACAGCCAATAGGATTTAATGTAGTTATTTAACTGGTCTGTAAGTAAAGGGAGTTGATTTCTGAAGACCTGGGTCTTTCATGAACTATCAGACTTTGAATTGGAGAGAGGCATACAAAAATAGACTTGGGATTAATTGGTTATATAAAACAGATTGGTATTTTTCTGAGAGCACATACTATTAGCTATTACAAACACCCTCATTGAATGCTTTCAAATGTGTACTTTGGGAAATTTCTCTCTCTCTCTCTCTCTCTCTCTCTCTCTCTCTCTCTCTCTACATAA
>CABHPR010155776.1:8013-31689 GCA_902168415.1 Peromyscus melanophrys | reverse complement strand
CTCTCTCTCTCTCTCTCTCTCTCTCTCTCTCTCTCTCTGAAGAAAAATGAGAATTTCCCTCAAGGTGAATAGGACTCCTTATGTAATTTTAAATTTGTTGTATGTTCTTTTGGGAGAGCCTTGCAATTTAACTGGTTATTTCTACTAAAAGAAAACTAGTCTGATGGCTATTTTCTTAGAAAGTAAATAAAAGCTAGTGACCTCACTTGTCCAAATTGCCTCTGGTTCCAGAAACAGAATTTTGTAATATGTTTTAAAGTTTCAAACCTAAGTGCCTGCCTTGTGCTTCTTACACTGTCTTATATGTAGGCTTTTGCTTTTGTTTTTGTTTTGTTTTTCAAGATGGAGTTTCTCTGTGTAGCCCTGACTGTCCCAGAACTCCCTCTGTAGACCAGGCTGGTCTCAAACTCATAGAAATTCACCTGTCTCTGCCTCCCAAGTGCTGGGATCAAAGGATGTGCCTCCATTGCCCCCTCCTTTTTTTTTTGAACTTCAATTATTTGTTTGAAAGGAGGTCTCACTATGTTGCCGAGACTGACTTTGAACTCCTGGTGTTAAGCAACCCCTTGCCTTGGTCACCACATTTTTGATTTACTAAGGAGTTTGACTCCCTTTTCTGATTAAATTCAAAAGCTGTTCAGAAATTTCTGGAAGGAACTGACAGGGAAGGTGGCAAAGAGCCAGCAGGAGGGGTGAAAGTGGCATGGGGTCCAATCCAGCCACGGACCCAACTCTGCCCCTGCACCTCTCTGTGTCTTGGGATTATCATGTGGGAAAGAGCCCCTGTTTTCTGCCTTCCATGGATGTTGTGAGGTTTAAGAGTCCAAGCTTGGCTCGGCTTTAGGAAGTTGTGAGGGTCTGTGGAACAGAGTGGCCATATGTTGAACCCTTTCATGATGTCTTTAGTTAGGGTTTCTGTTGATGTGATGAAACACCATGATCAAAAGCAAGTCGGGGAGGAAAGGGTTGATTGGGGGTACACTTCAGTATTGTGGTCCATCCCAGGAGGACATCAGGACAGAAACTCAAACAGGGCAGGATCCTGGAGGCAGGAGCTGATGCAGAGGGCATGGAGGGGTGCTGCTTACTGGCTTGTTCCCCATGGCTAGCTCAGCCTGCTTTCTTGTGGAACCCAGGACCACCCGTCTAGGGATGGCACCACCCGCCATGGGCTGGACCCTTTCACATCAATCACTAGTTAAGAACAGGCTTGCCTGCAGAGTGATCTTATGGAAGCATTTTCTCAATGGAGGCTCCCTCCTCTCAGATGACTATAGTGTATATCAAGTTGACATACCAGCCAGCACACAATTCCTTGCCATGTCAGTGATAGGATTATTCTCCTCCTCCTTTTGGATTTTGTGCTTGTCACCTCTCAGACATTTAGGCTCAGTGGCTGGTCTCGTGCCTTGAAGGAAACAGACAAAGTGGGGGTAGATAAGACAATGGAACGGGACCATGAGTTACTGAGAAATCCTAATCAGAACAGCACATATTGGAATATGAAAATTTGCCCTGAAGTTCTACAAGTCTCCTTGTATGTGTCTTAATTCTTTGTGTGTGTGGGATGCATACATGTGGGGTGTGTGTGTGTGTGTGTATGTGTGTGTGTGTGTGTGTGTGTGTGTGTGTGTGAGTGAGAGAGAGAGAGAGAGAGAGAGAGAGAGAGAGAGAGAGAGAGAGAGATGCTTGATGTTGGCACTTCTTTCCTTGGTTGTCCCCCTACCTTCCATTTTGAGACAAGGTCTCTTTCTGAGCCTCACCATTTCAGTTAACGGAGCTGACAAGGAGGCCCCTGAGATCTGCCTGTCTCCACCCCCTCAGCCCTGCTGTACCCTCTCCTGTCTGACTTCATTGTGAGATTTGGGCATCTAAACTCAGCTCCCCATGTTTCCCAGCATGCACTTTACCTACTGAACCATCCCTTTCACCCCATATTGTTGGCAGAAAAGTTATTTCCATGGCAACGGAAGCTATATAAAAATCCAGTAGGAAACTTTAAATGGGCCATGATTAATATCTCTGAGGACCCTCTTACTTTCCAGTATTAAGCACTGAGATCAGGAAATGCAGCCGCCATTAGGAAGCTAGAACTAAAATAAAGGGCGTGACAGCAATACGTGGTAAATGAAGTGAAAGAAAGAGTGTGGCAATAGTGCAAGGTAAGTCGAGGGATACGTGTGCAAATATTACCTGCTTTCTATAGTGCTCAGTTCAGCCGCAGATCCAATGTTAGAGATTTCCTGCTGATGCTCTGAGGATTTTAAGTGGATTTGTGCTATTTTTCAGACTAACCGTTCGATACATAAATGTATAAACACTGGTAGTGAACATTTTAACTTTTAAAAATATCCTAGGTTAAACAGCACTGTGCATTAAGATAAAGATGATCAAGACAGGTTTAGGAATGATAAAAAATGATCAGAACTTATGGATTTTGCACTGATTTATTATCTGCACACACTCTTATGTATTAAAATCTCAGTGTCATTTCTTTTTCTTCAGGAAACTGCCTAGTCATATTTCCACGTTTGTAACTGCCCTTTACAAATAACTTCATATTCGATGTAAAGTTGGTAACTTCTAAGAGAAGACACTGTTAACCTGCCAGAGTTGGAGGTTCTTAATGATAACTGAATCCTGGAGAAGACTGGAAAGCACAGTTGTAGCCCAAGTCCCAAAGAAAGCAGAATTGTCACAGGGGTGAAAGATGGAAAAGTGAAATTATTATTATTATGATTATTTTTTTAATTTTTATTTTTATTTTGGTTTTTCGAGACAGGGTTTCCCTGTGTAGCTTTGCGCCTTTCCTGGAACTCACTTGGTAGCCCAGGCTGGCCTCGAACTCACAGAGATCCACCTGCCTCTGCCTCCCGAGTGCTGGGATTAAAGGCGTGAGCCACCACCGCCCAGCTGGAAAAGTGAAATCATTTTAGGGGCCAAGGTTGTGGCGCAGCTGATGGAGTGCTTATCTATGCACAGAGCCCTGGCTTCAGTCCCCAGCACCTCTTCCACTGGGCTTGCTGTTGCTAGCCTGTAACCTCAGTACTCAGGCTGTGGCGGCAGGAGGAGCAGAAGTCCAAGGCTGGCCCCAGCTCTGTGGCTAGTTGGATAACAGCCTGGGATATGAGACCCTGTCTCGACAAAAGAAAATTAATACATTTTGGGTTCCATCCTCGCCATTCATTCCTCTTCTTTTACGTCTTGGAAATCATCATGGCGTTCTGATTTTAAATTCTTACAATAGGGCATCACAGCCAGACTGTCCACTAAAAAGGGTGTTATCCCAAAGAGGGCTGAACTATGACAAGGCTTTATCCGCAGTGGTATTGACTCAAGGTCAGTGGGATGTACAACTAGAAGCCAGAGTGCTGCCTGGCTGTTTCTCTTGGTTCTGACTTTTTCCACACGGCGAGGCCTTGTTCTTCCATGCAGTGCTGGCCAGGACCTGTGTCTTTGAGCAGGGCATACCCTCATATCCAGCGTTGTAGTAAATATTTTTTGTTAATTAATTAATTTATTTATTTTACATCCCGACCACAGCCTCCCCTCCCTCCTCTTCCCCCCACTCCCTTCCCCTGTCTCCCCTCTGCCACCCTCCTCAATCCACCCCTCCTCCAATTTCTCTTAGAAAGGGACAGGCCTCCCCTGGGCATCAGCAAAGCATAGCATACCAAGCTGTCATAAGACTAAGCGCCTCCGCCTGTATTCAGGCTGGGCAAGGCAATCCAGCATGAGGACTGGATTTCCAAGAGCCAGCCAAAGCACCAGGGACAGCCCCTGTTCCCATTGCCAGGAGTCCCACATATAGACCAAGCTACACAACTGTCCCATGTAGTAAATATTTTAATGTGATGTATGCACAGGTAGCTGCTCATCTGTAGGGTGGTTTATTTCTTGTTTCATCACTGAGACAAAGTATCTGACAAAGCTGCTTAAGGGGGATTTATTTTGGCTTACAGTTTGAGGGTACCGTCCACCATGACAGGAAAGACATGGCCACAGGAGTGTCAGCCATCAGTGTTGCGTGACATTCGTAGTCAGGAAGCTGAGGTACAGGAACGCTGTTGCTCACCTTGCTTTCTCCTTTTATTCAGTCAGAACTGCAGCCATTGAATGGTGCCATGTACATATAGACAGCGTCTTCCCAGCTCCATTAACCCAGTCTAGAAACTTCCTCATAAGTCCTGCCCGGAGATTTGTGTCCTGGTTGATTCTAGGTCCTCACGTTGACAAGATTACCCATCATGCATCCTAGACATGGGAATCTGGGGGGAAAGATGTATACACTACACACTCAAAAACCCCACCTTTCTGTTGGCCATGCAGAGGAGACTGTCTCTAGAGCCCTCCCATCATGCAATGGTCTCAGACTCTGTCACTGTCAATGTCAACAGTCTTTCATACTCCAGTCACTTTTTTTATTGTTGTTTCATGAGATTTTTGATTTTTTAAAAAATGATTTGTAAATGTGCATTGGTGTTTTGCCTGCATGTATGTCTGTATAAGGGTGTCAGATCCCTTGGAACTGGAGGTACAGACAATTGTGAGCTGCCATGTGGGTGCCGGGAGTTGAACCCAGGTCCTCTGGAAGAGCAGCCAGTGCTCTTAAATGCTGAGCCATCTCTCTAGCCCCAGATTTTTAAAACATGTGAACAGCACAGTCCCCTGGGGGCTGTTTGAAATAGGACATCTCTCTGGAAGGCTACCTTACTAGTTTCTGGGATTCCTTGAAAGCCATGGTAAGGGCAGGCTGAATCATGCTGGGCATGTAGGGGTATATATAACCTTTGTGTTCTACCCTACATTTTCCTTGCAATTATAGTTTTAAAGACCATTTAATAATGGAACTGTCATGTTGTCAGTCTGGTGGTGGGTGGGCTCTCAGCTTAAGTCAGTGAAAAAACAAGAATGTTAACCTTCTAGAAAGCTGTAGTTTCAAAGGCTGGAATGAGCAACAACCTCTCTTTCTGGTCATCCGATTATCTTACCTCCTCTGCTCCAAGGCCACTCATGGACAGAATAAAGGAGTGTGCATTGTATCACGTTCATGTCCTGAGATCTTATGTCCTGTACTTTAGAGACAAAATGGCTCCATTTTTCGACGTGTTTCCTTCTCCCTTTCTCTGTGTCTATACCTGTCAGTGGCCTCTTATGTCATCATAAAAACACAAAACAGAAACACCCCTGCAGTAGCTGCCCACCCCAAATGGTCTCAAGATCATTTCTGCTATGGGCTGGTGTCTCACGGCATTAAGGTGGGGTTTTGCTGAAAAAAAAGCCCGCTTCGGTAGCTAACATGCAGGTCCTCAGACCAAATCAAAGTGTCAGACAGTTCCTGGAGTGGAGACTCTAGTGTTGGGAAGCACCAACAAATGAATCCAGAATTCGCAGGAAGGAGAGACAGGATACAAAAATAGAATTGCAGCCAAACAGTTGATAATTGGTGTGTGGTGCTCACAAACATGAGGCATGTAGAAGGCTATCTTAACGAGCCCACAAATGTGTTTACAGATTAAGACCTCACAACCCAGGCAGACTGTGCAGGCAGGCGATTTGGGGTTTCGAGTTTAAAACTGGATGACTTGTGTAAGAAACCTCTCTCCGGCTACACAAAGTAGAGGAATTCTCCCAGAGAAGGCAAGTTCAAGCTAGCATTTTCTGAGGACAATTCTCTGCTTCTGTTCTGCTGAGGGAGGCCATCTCCCGGGGTAGCTTTAGGGGAGAGCCTGCAGGGTGCTCAGGCTACCTGGCCTTCCAGTCCCCCTTCACAGAAGCCCTGTCTAGTCTAGTAGGAGTGACATTTCCTCTCCAGCCACACTTTGAGGAGTACGACGGGGAGCCTGGATATTATCCTGAGGATATTAATAGCAAACGGCGCTGAGGGGAAGCGGGTGCTGTGGTGTTTAGGGGTTATTTTTAGCACTTTCCACACGCTGTGCTTTCCCCCAAACCGCCAGCTTCTATGAGCAAGATGTAAAAGCACTGGGATTCTTTGTTCATACGAAGGTGGCACAGTCTGGAAATGAGAGGAAGAAGTGATATTTGATATCCCCATCTGTTCCTAGGTCTGTGAGTTGGTGGTGGTCTGCGCAGCCAGGGACTGAGCCCTCATTGGGCCACCGATTAGAAAAATGGCACATATTTCTGAGATACGGCAACACACAGAGATCAATAAGTCAGGAAATGTAAAGGCTCTTTAGTCCCCAGATGATGGCGTCTCCTCTATGGACAGTTTGGAGCAGAGATCTACAGACTTCGTTCTGTTTTATTTTCACTTCTTTGAGCTCTCATGACGTAGTCGAGGCTTGCCCGGAGCTTTCCATGTAGCCCAGGTTGGCCTTGGCTTCATGATCCTCCTGCCTCCACCTCCCCAGTGCTGGGTTGCAGGGGTGAACCTCAGCACCTGGGTCAGATAGATATTCCTTCATCGATTCTTTAGCTTTTACTGTAGTAACTTTTTGCGCGCGCGCGCACACACACACACACACACACACACACACACACACACACACACACACATCCTTGACGCCATGTGGAAGTCCTAGGACAGTTTGCAGCAAGCACTTCTCTTCTTCAGCCATGTGGGTCTCCAGAGTTCAACACAGATAGCTCAAGTCATGGCAGCAAGTATCCTCACTCACTGAGGCATCTCACCAGCCCTGCTTGGTGATTTTGTAATTGTTTGTGTGAATTAATATGTACAGTATGTGTTTAATTTTTAGCCTAATACTGACACTTTTTTTTTCTTTAGTGTTAGTCTATCTTATTATCTGCTGATGCTTGCAGCTGCATGGCAAGACTAGCCATGTCAGCACACTCTGGGCTTAACTGAGAGACCCTGCCTCAAAGAATAAGGTCCAAAAGTGATTGAGGAAGATTCCCATCCCCCCCCCCACCCCACACATGCAAACACACATACACATTAAAAAAAAAATTACCCTCGTGTAAATGTTTCTGTAGTCTTGGTGGAGTGAAATTGGGGTATACGTATTAAGGAATTGAATATATTGAACTAAGAAAAAGGGCACTGTAGTGGACAGGCTTTTCCAAAGCAGAGTCATTGTAGTAAACAGGGTAAAGCGTGAAGCCCTTGGCTGCTTCAGTGGTAGGTGCCATCAAGTGTCCCCTCAAGCAAGAGTCTGCCTGGTCCCTGAGTGCAGAGGAGTTGTGCTTTGTGTTATTTTGTGGTGCACCCATCATACTGTCCCCCATCTCACTGACATCACATCGCTATCCCACGTCCTTTTCCCATTGCACCAGGTCTTCTTGAGGGAACTCTTATTTAGGATTCATTGATAAATGAAGTCTTAATGCGATTCGTGTAGACTTGGCAACTTAACCCAGTTGCCATAACCGTTGAATTGCATTATACTAAAGAAGGAGCTTTATCTGGAGGAATCAGACAGACCTCATTCCACCTGCGTCTGAAACACAGTCGTATCTCAGAAGAGACCAGACCAGGAACTGGGCTCCTCTACCCCCTAGATCCCTATGGCTCCTCTTCTCTATGTCTGTCTGCTCCATTCTTCCCCCAGGCTTGTCCTGGTCCACTCAGCAGAAACAAGCCAGCCTTGGGCATCCTTTACTAAGTGTCTGTTTCAAGCACTGAACCCGAGTTCTGATTCCACATTTTGTAGGACAGAATGCTGTCTTGGCCAGCTTAGCCATGACTTCCTCATAATCAGGGAACCAGGGGGAAAGACCTCAGGGTCCATGATACTTTTTTCCTCCTACCTGGAAGTGACAGTCTTAGAGAAGGCCCCTCCCCTCCCCCAAATGTGCCCTGTGTCCATGATTCTCTCCTTGGGACCTTACGTTATTTTATGGCCCTTGTGCCCACTCTTCTTTGGTGACCCTTATCTCTTCCCAGAGTGTGATCCTCATGGTATCAGGGAACATCCATTGCACAGTCTCAGAAGCCTGTTGTAAATAGTGCTGGGTTCACAGTAGACATTATTTTTTCTGAGTTTCCATCCTGGAACTCGCTCTGTAGGCCAGGCTGCCCTTGAACTCATGGAGATCTGCCTCCCTCTGCCTGGGATTAAAGGCATGCACCACTACTCAACAGTAGGCATTTCAACACATACTGAATGGAGGTGCAGGTGGACAGATCTGAAAGGTGCCTCTGTGTCTTGGGAATACTGTCCCTTGAAGATTATTAGGGGCTAGTGAAATTGTACGTCTCTGCTTTAATGGAAATGGGGGGGGGGTACATATATGTTTGACTGCCTCTCCTGGTGCAGAACTACTGTATATCACTACTTCTTGCTTGAAATCTAGGATTCTTGGCTTTTAATCTTCTTCCATTGTGTTAAGTCCCATAGCAACCACATTGAGTGGGCAAGTTCAGTACCAGGTTCTCTAATAGATGCACTGAAGAACTTGCCTATGGAGCTACTGCGGAGTCCTGGTCTGCTGATGCCTTGCTGAGGAATCCCTGGCTCTGAGGATTGATTGTTTTGTGCCAACAAGGATGTTTTGGATCAAATCCAAAGTTAGTACCTCTTAAGAATGAGCAGACAGGGCTGAGGGTCAGAAGAGGTCAGTGGTACTATAGCATAGCCTGTATTAACGCATTTCCTATGGATTGTTCTATATATGTAGTTTCTAATGGTAAGTAGTGAGTTTCATCCTTGTCTATTTTTATTACGGTGTCAGTGTAATTGTGGCATTTCACGTGTGAACTCTTAGCTTCTTTTAGTCTCTAGAACCAGTTGTAGGCTTGCCTTGGTAAAGGATCTCTGGTGACGCAGTGCCTGGGAACAAATGCTGCAGGACTCCATTGCTGCTCATCTGCCTGCTGCTAACAGTGGGATTAGCACGTGGTATATATAAAGAAGTTTGTGAAAACAACTTGGGCCAGTGGAATGTATAAAACTAACAAAAGTCAAACTGTGCCTGGGAGTACTCAACGGTAGATCTCGTACAGGATGCCCAAGGTTCAAATCCCAGCATAACTCCACCCCAAATAAAATTTAAAATGTACATCGTAAATACTTCTATTAGAAATTATTGTTTCTGAGCTGGGGGTGGGCAGAGCTGGGTTGGTAGAGTGCCTGCCTTGCAATACAGGAAGCCCTAAATTCAATCCCCTAGTCCCACACAAAATAGGCATGGTGGCCCATACCTGTAATCCCAGCTCTCAGGAGGAGGCAATAGAATCAGAAGTTCAAGGTCATTGCTGGCTACATAGTGAGTTTGAGGTCAGCCTGGACTATGGAGAGCCTGTCTTAAAACAAGTTTCTGTTTCAATGATTGTAGCCCAACAGTGCTAGCCTCAAGCTGACTTTATTTCAGGCATAAAGTGGTTAGGGTGGGAATTTTGGGCAGGACCTCTCCAGCAGTAAACGTGGATTTGCTACTTTTTGTGTGGGAGAGAAGATAGTTGCTGCCTTGAGAAGTCTCCTTGGCAGATCGTGAAGTTTTTTTTTTTTTTTTTTTTTTTGTTTTTAAGTCACTGCACAACCATTACAAAGGGATATTAAATGTGTCCATCTCTGTCCCCATGTGAGGTGGATGGTACAGCACACTGAATGAATGTGTGAATATGGGCTGAATGAACGGATGATAAATAAATGTACAAAGCTCTGTTGAAGGGATAGGATATTCATAGGCACCTAGGGTGAATATCCAGACATACGGAATTTCTGCAGAAGCAACAGACCATATATTTATTGTGGCAAATGGAGGCTGACCCACTGAACACTGGGACACAATGGCTGGTAAGAATTCTGCAGCCGTGGCTAGAGGAAAGTTGTTTCAAGATTTCCCATGGTAGAACATAGGTGGTTTTAATTTGGATTGTTAGCAAGAATAAATGTCCTATTATCTGATATCCTACTCACTACTGAATCTTTCTCTTCACCTCACTCAGTTAACTCATTATCCTGAAATATTCATTCTACTTTTGAAAACAACTGACAAAGGACACGTGACCCAGCCAAACTACAAGACCGTGAGCAGTGGCCCGAGGTTACAGCATAGCATAAAATTAGGTACAACCTCAGTTTGGCTTCCTCAGGGTGAAACAGCACTCCCATGAGATTACTTTTCATGAGTTCAGATTCCTTATGGATAGTTTGGGGAAAATTAGGATTTCTCCATTATTTTAATTTACTTAAAAATTTCCTTCTCTATCAGAATGACTCACCCTGAGTCACCTTTTGAGGATCATTTTTTGCCATCGTCTATCAATGCATGGGAGACACAGAAAAAAATAAAAAGAACCATCACCCTGTCTGTTCTGCAATGTAAATATATAAATCTGCAAAGTCAGTTGTTTTGTTTTGTTTTTTTTTTCAGGTCATTACATACTTGTTTGTGACATTTCTGTTCTCATGTGCCTTCCATTGGAACCATATCTTTTCATTAAGCAGGAAGTGATGATTGTTTGTTTGTTTCTACATCACATATGGATGCCCGTTTGGCTTCATGAATTTCAAAAGTGAACACACAAAGATCTATGGCTTGGGCTATTGTGACTATGCATTACCTACCTCTGATAAGTAGGTGGGAATCTATCAGGCTCAATCCTGTCCGCACCTCTGGGACTTGTGTGTGCACAATACTCACAATACTGAAGTTCTCTAGTGAGAATGATAATTGTTAATATGAAAGTATTTTTGCATATGATCATAGAATAATTGATACATTCTAGAAATACATAGAATGTCTAAAAGTTCATGTGTGACACATTAATTTGTTTGTGGCCTGACCCTCAACCTTCCATATTTTCTCTGAAAGATCTCCTATCAACAATTCTGTTTCAGAAAAAATGTCCATCTTTTATCACCCAAAACAATGGCCCGACAATGACCAGGAACCCATGCTTAGCTGCAAAGTGAAATTTAAAATTCCCTTTTCCAGATTTCTATTTCTGATATGTCCTGCCATCAAGATATGAAATTGTTGGTATTTTTATTTTGTCTTTTTCTGTGTGATTTTCTTGAAGCTGGATGCCCGTGTGGGTCCTCTCTGGCGCTCACCGAGGCAGCCAGTTAGGTTAATGCTTCCCTTGGCTTTCTTTCAGCTGACTGAGGAACTTTGATGGCAATGATTGGGATTACTTTAATTTAGGAAAGTGCCAGCCCCTCTCTGCGAGCATGATTTATTCTCACATAAATCAGATTAAAAGTTTTTATAGACATCAGATCTGTCTTGTTGGCCGGCAGAATCTTGAGTGCACAATTACTTACAAAAGAGGAGAGTAGAGAGAAGGGGCCGTGACTTATCATTAGGCATGAGTCAGGCCCGATTGTGGGAAGTGTTGCCAGAGTCCCCCCTGTCAGCTGGGGGGACAGTGCAGCCGCAGAAGTAGCCGGTTTTGGTTGTTTATATAACTCACCTTTTCTGAAGTGGCTCGAAGGGACCCTAGACACGAGGACCTCGTATGTGAACAAACAGGGTGCGTTTCAGACTTGTGAAACAACACTCCCTCCTTTAAATGGCTCTGGAAGATACAGGGTTTTTAGCTTTTAAAATGAGGGAATTGCTTTGATGCGTGATTTTATTTGATAAGACTTTGGGAAGGGCAGGCAGATGAGTCATACATGACCCATGTTTCCATTTTTGTAATTATGTCACCCTAAGGGCTCACGGCTTGTTCAATGTTTCGTGCGTGCTTTTTAAAAAATGTATGCAAAACAGATGCTGAGACGTCACACGAGGTTAACAGCTTTCACCTTTCAAATGAAATTGCTACCCTTGCCATCAGCAAAGAAAAAAGAAAAAAAGGCCCAGCAATCAGGACTTTGATAATTCTACATCCTTTACTAGGTTTCATAAGAGAAAGAAATAGTGTGGGAATTTGGGATGGGGGTGGGGGGCGGAATAACAAGATCAACTCTCTGAGAGTAACATTTGCTTTCCTCAACAGGCCCCAAAGCATTTAGGGAAACTACTTCTAACCACATCACACTGTTCCGAATCGTGTGACTTACAGTCGTTTTCCCCCACAAAGAAGATTTGAAAGCTTGAAGTTAAGCATCTAATGCTATTTCCAAAGTACTAACTGTGATCACTTTGGCTGGAGATTTCTTTCAAACAGTGTCTGTACCAAAATGTAGACCAGCTCTTCTGTTCCTCACCTGTTAAAACACTTTCCCTTTCTTGGGGGGCGGGGCAGGGTCTCATGTGGTATCCCAGGCTGTCCTTGAACTTCGTGAGTAGCAGAGGCTGACTTTAAATGTCTGTTCCTCCTGACACCACCTTTCCAGTGCTGGGATTAGAGGTATGTGCCATAGAGCCTGGCTTAAGAGCATGGGGATTGAGTAGAGGACTTCATGCAGGCTTGCAAGCACTTTCCCAAATGAGCTACACCTCTGTTCTTGATCCCTTCCCCATAATCACCTCCTCTCCTACCTCAATGGACATGAAAAACTGAACCTGGTGGCGGTGGGTGGCTAATCCCAGAGCTCGGGAGACAGAGCAGGTGGATTACTGAGTTCAAGGCCAGTCTGGATCTACAGAGTGAGTTCCAGGACAGCCAGGGCTACACCCTGTCTTGGGGAAACAAACAAACAAACAAACAAAAAACAAAGAAAATGTGAAACTGTAGGTCTACTGCATAACTGTTTGTGCATTATAATAGTTTTGTACTTTATATACAAAAATATGTGGCATTGTAGGGTTGCCTCCACCCAAGGACCAGTATTGGCCCTGTGGGGTACGATCCCTATCTCTCCCACACCTGAGAATGTCTGATGTAAAATAGAAAACATTCTGCCTAGCCAAAGACGAAAACAACAGCCGGCTAGGCAATTACAGCCCCTCTTATTATCACTAAGTAGTGTGGAGGGCACAGCTGTAACAATGGGCTTTCTTGCTCTGCTATTCCCACTGCGTGTGGCTAATCAGTATCTGCAATTTATTCAATGGGCCAGGGATGGCCCGTGGGTAAATGTGGTTTCTGGAAGCTTCTACAGGAAAAACTGCTGAATCTGCTGAAATTGTCAAATGGAGAATTTCAGATAAACGTGTTTATTTAGTTTACCGTTGCTGAAATAGAGACACGAAGAATCCAGGTCTTCCCTGTCTGAATTGGGCCCCTATATCTCCTTGCTTTAATATCCAGGCTGAATCTCATACTCATAGTTCACTGATACCAAATGATGGAGGAACCTCAAACATGTGAGCCCAACAAAGGATTGATATCTTTAAACCTTCCCCCAAATTCTGGTTTACTACTACTTCTAGCATGTGGTAACCTGCTCACTAGATTAATGAACCTCACCTCAGGGGAGAAGCCCCGGAGTTCAGGCTGCTGAGCCCAGCTAGCTAGAGCTGCAGGGAGAGAGAGGGCTGACCCGCTGTGATAAGATTGGGTTTGATTTTGAGCATCTATGCGGGCTTCGCAGTGGAGGCTGCCCGAGATTGGACCATCCCGCTGACTGCTTTGTGGGACTGTTGCCACTTGAAGGCTAGGGAAACTGTCTCTCTTCTAGAATGGGGACTTTTGTCACAAGGTAGCACTTCAAAGCGGCATGCCTTTTCCCACATATTTGGAGAGCGAAAGCTGTGGTTGAACTGTTATGGTGGGCTCATGGCTGTGATTTCCTTGATTACAGTTTTCTCACACATACGAATGGCTTTTATTTACATTTTTTTTTAAATAACCACATTCTCAGGTAGAGCTGGCCAACTTCTGAGGATTGGAAACTTTGTATATACCTAAGGATGCTTAGGTTGGTGCTCCTTTAATGGATTGGCCTTCATTATAGGAGAGCATCATTTTCCTTGAGTGCTAACATGTTTTAGGCATAGGACTCTTTTTTTTTTTAAAAGATTTATTTATTTATTATGTATACAGAAGAGGGTGCCAGATCTCATTACAGATGGTTGTGAGCCACCATGTGTGTGCTGGGAATTGAACTCAGGACCTCTGGAAGAGCAGTCGGTGCTCTTAACCTCTCAGCCATCTCTGCAGCCCCAGGTATAAGACTCTTAATAAACTAAAAGACACACACACACACTCACACTTTCTTACACATGGCTTCTTTGACTTATTGCAGTTTATAACAGCTGTTTGTGGTGAACTGTGCGGTTGACACTAGATATTTGCCGATCGACACCACCATCCCAGCGTTCCCTGAGTGTTCCAAACCAACTGGTTTGTCATTTTACAGAGATGTGAACACACGTGGCCTTCTGGAAGGCTGTTGTGCAGAAGTGATTGGTGAGCCTGCCTTGTCACCTGCTCCAGAGTGTCTGCTCACTGCACCCAAATTATGTTATTATTTCTTTGCTCACGGGGAAGAAACTGTGTGGTAAAGGAACCCCAAATTTGGAGAGCCCTGGAAATCTCTAGATCTCTTACAAATATCGTCACTCTAGGGAAACTGGAGTGTGGCTATAATTCTCCTATATGTTGGCCTTTGACCTACGTACAAAATAAATAAAATGTTTGAGAAAAAGGTAAAACAATTATTTTGTAGACGTAATTCAGCCCAGTTCATAACAATTTTATCGTGCACTAAAACCAGTGGGGTAAGAAACTGATTTCTTCATGAAGGCATTTACTGCTACTGTGTGTTTATGATCTCATCTCCAGAAAAACCTACCCATAGCGCTCTCCTCCCCATCCCCATCCTTTGGCTCCCACGGTCCTTCCCTTGGCCCCAGAGTGTGAGACACAGATGCCGCATTTGGAGCCTCCTTTCATGGACCGATTTAAACATGCAGATCCTGCTAACACCCTTAAGTCATCGGCACTGAACACTCTGTGCGGAGACCACAGTCCGGACATCAAAACTGGTTTCTGTCTTGGTGTGGGTGGCTGGAGGGTGGCCGGTCCCAAAGGTCAGACGCATGGGAGGCTTTCTTAGGATGCCAGTGTTGTTTTCTTCTCTCTTCAGAGGCAGGAGGTGGGATGGGGGAATCCCAATTCCTCTTAAATGCCAGCTTCAATTTACCTCCCTTTGAGAATTCCCTCCGTCCCACGCTTCCACCTACTCCATATCCAAAAATATTAATGCCTGCAACAGAGGGTGAATTCTGAGGCTGTTAAGCACTTCAGAAATGTCTGTCACTTTTCTAGATGTATTTGTTTGGAAAGCAAGGGGCCAGTGTTTGTCTGTAGATGATGCCAGAATGTGCCAGTACCTCACTGGGACCAAGACTGACACATACATGAGTAGGAACTTTTCAACTGATGTGTTCTGCAGGGTTGTTGGGTTTTTTTTTTTTTTTTTTTTCTTGTTTAAAATGAAGATGCTGGGATACAGCTCAGTTGGTAGAGTCCTCGCCTAGCTTCCGTGAAGAGCTGGCTTCCATCTCTAGCTAGGGTATGGTAATGCAAGCTTCTATCCCAGCACATGGGAGGTGAAGGCAGGAAGATTGGCAGTTTGGATCATCCTATGCTGCATAGTAAGTTCAAGGCTGACCCGGGATACGAGAGACCCTGTCTAAAATGGAAAAGAAAGGAGATGCCATCAGACTGTCTGGCAGGGTCTGTGTGCTTTTGATAGAAGAATGGGCTCAGTCTGCACTTGGTCGACGTCAGCACAATCTGGTGTATGTGCACACACATAGCTCATCAGCAGGTCATTTATCACCGCTCTTAATCTTCTAAAAGACATTGCATTACCTGGGCATCTGTGGACATGCTGGGGGTGCTGCATGGGTGTGTTAGTGACTAGCAGTCTCACCCACCGTGTGCACCTGGGAAGATAATCAGTCCTTCAGCTCTCAGCTGCCACATGCGTCACGCTTGTGACTCGGCATTTGGGAACATTTTGTGATCCGATGTTCCAGAGCTTTCTGGAAGCCTCTGCTTGGGAAAAGCATCACCAGGCCTGGTGACAGCATGCCAGTCTGGTCTCCATGTGATGCTGTTTCTAGGGCCTTGGTATGTGTTTTCCGTAACCCCGTTGTCCACCCCCAATTTGGCTCAGGAGAGCAGCTGCTTCAGCATGCCCTAGCTCATGGTTCTCAGATGCTGCCTGTATGTGGCATGACGTTACTGTGGATATCCTCTGAGCACTGGTAGATCACAGTGTGCGTGTTATTCTGCCTTTAGCAGGTGGCTGATTGATCATGATGCTCACATACTGTGTCCTGTTGGATGAGTATTTCTGAGTATCGTAAGTGACCATGGTAACACTATTGCGTGGGCAGTGGTCTCCACACTATCTTAACCACTTACTTCATTAGTTACAGCTCAGTACACACTCAGTGAAGAGCCAAGGTTCCTGGCAGATGCCTTAACGTTGTGGACAATAGGGAAGATCTGGGGACAATCAGGGTGTGGCAAGGGTTGGGAAGAGAAAGTGAGTGCCTGGGATATCATTAGTGCCAAACGAAGAATCATCGGGTCTAATGTGGCGGTAGTGGTGAGACCGAGGAATCCTGCACAGGTCAGGCCATGTGAGACACATGCTACAGTGTCAACGTGCTGGCGTTTACATCTTCTGAGGTGACAGTCTCATCCCATCCCACCAATGGGAACCACACAAATTATATGGAATAAGTACCATGCCAACAAGCCGTTCACATTGTGAGATTCAAAAACAGACAGTTCTGTGTGTGTGTGTGTTCTAGTACCCCTCCCCCGCCCTTGTGCCTTTATGCGCCATTTTGAATTCTCCACCTTGGAGCTCCCTCTCCGGGTTTTCTGTGTCATCCGACAACAGATGGAAGCAGCATCAATGTTCCAAGTCAGAGCTTCTGCACTGTCCTTTAACGCATTTGGGGGTTCCTGGATGCTGTCGGGGGGTGGCCAACTCCCTCTGGTAGAGCAGACCTGCAGGACTCATGCTTTCTGTTCAATGCATTTTCTTTTTGGCTTGGCCGGTTTATCTGGTGCTGTGGGTGCTCTTTAGCGCCCCCACACTCCCCGCTCGTCACTGGCTTTTGTGCAGTTCATCCAGATTTCTAAAATCAGAAGCTGTGGCCTGCAGGTGGCTGCACAACGTGCCCAGACTGACAGGTTCCTGGTCAGAAGCTGCTCAGCAGCTATTTGCAGGTTTTGTGTCCTTTGGTTAAGCAGGAAGGTGCTTTCAACAACATGAACACGAACATATAATGGGACGTCACAGTTTTTGTTTGTTTTTTGTTTTTTGTTTTTTTTTCGAGACAGGGTTTCTCTGTGTAGCTTTGCGTCTTTCCTGGAACTCACTTGGTAGCCCAGGCTGGCCTCGAACTCACAGAGATCCGCCTGCCTCTGCCTCCCGAGTGCTGGGATTAAAGGCGTGCGCCACCACCGCCCGGCCGGGACGTCACAGTTTTGAAGCGAGGTCTGAAGCACTTGGAGGGGATTCTGGGGTTTCACCTTAGAACTAAAGCAACTGATGGATACTGGACTCACCCTCACCTGGCTTCTAAAAAAATGTTCAAAAAAGTTTTTAATCCGGTCAGGGTCTTGAAACAGATGGTTCCAGCTTCCAGTTGGAGCTGACAGCCATTGATTTATGGGGTAATTAGCATTTGTTTCCTACCACTTCTTTGTAAATACAACTGCTCAGCAGTCACATTGTATCAACAGTCTCCAGTATCTATGTGCTTACCTGAAAAGTGACTAGAAAGAGATAAATAGGTATATGTCTCTGTGTGTATATACAAGTGTTGTGTATGTTATGTTTATATATTGTCATGTCATATGTATAGCGCGCGCATACACACACACACACACACACACACACACACACACACACACACACACATGCATCGCACACACTAACCAGGCATGGTAACTCAGGTTGGTAATGCCAACACTTGCAAGTGTGAATGCGGGCGGATCACTTACAGGGTCAGTTTCCTAGTTGAGATACAGGGCAGCCTGGGCTACAGTGTGAGGCCGTATCTTAAACTGCTGCCCTCACCACCACAATAACAGACCCACTGTGAACACACATGTGGACATTCATAAAACAATTCAAGCACTAACACTGAAATTGCTAACACTCATCTCTAGGGGGAGATGTGCAGTGTGGGGGGTAAAGGAAACCCCTAGGTTCTCCTGTTTGCGACGTCTCCCATAAACATGCTTTCCAAAGAGAAAGAACAAGCAAACAGCAGAGGGTACAGATCCTGTACCCTCTTCCTGAGTTGTCTCTTCTTCCTTTCTTATAGTGGTGCCCCCCCCCCTCTCTCTCCTGGGTGGAGCTCTCATTTCTTTCCCCCTGTTTCTCTTGGAAATCCACAGTTGCCAGTATTCACGGGCATGGGGACAGAGCTGGGTAATCCATCTCTCCTGCTCTTCAGAGGGAGCCCGCCCTGCTCCCAACAATGCCTTCTTGTTGGCAGCTCTTTGTGGGTGAGCGCGTTAGACAGGAGCTGCGTTGTCACCGCAATCTGGAGTAATCGCCCCTGACATTTTCATGAGTCACTGCAGAATTCAAAGAATGCCTGCTGAAGCACACCACAAAAGGGACCCGATGTACAGAGGGAGGCTGTCAGGGAGACTGTTCTAGTTGCCTCGGTTGAGATGGATGCGGTTTATTCAAGTTGCCACTGGGTTCAGGGTGCCAGCAATGTGACGCAGTCCCTCATCGGGAGCCCTGTGACAGTATTGTGACAAAAACAGATGAAATATGCCCATCGTAGACTGAAGGAAATAGATTCAAAGCCCCTCCAATTTTTCTGCCATGGCACATGGAAGAGTCTAGTTGATTTCCTCAGGACTCTGTTCACCAGATATTTTATATGAATAAAGGGTAGAGAATTCCTTCCCTCACATATTATCCTGGAGCAGTCAGAGTTCCTAGAAGATTCTAGATGGTTCTGGCCAGCTCACATGACATTTTATTTGCTTAACTTGTGAGATTCAAATACTCTCTCTATATATACAATATCTAAAGGAGTTTAATCAGTTTGGCCTCTTTTCCTTGACACCCCCCTCCACCTGGCAGTCTGGCCTTGTTCCCCTTGATGCCGAGGTAGAGGTTTCACATCTGTGCAGAATCACTGAACTCACAGAATGCATTCCCTAGCTCTGTTTCTCTGGGCTCCCATCATGCCACCTGTGATGTAGGAATGCTACGTTTCCAAGGAGGTGGGGCAGTTAAAAGACTGTCCAGACTTACAGCTTGAACACCAAGTACCACAGTGCATGATCAAGTAGGAGGAAAACCCTTTTACGGTGATGGCTAACAAAGTCTGGTTATGCCTTTATCTCAGAAGAATGCCAATTACAAAGGACAGAGCCAGGTTCTAACTTCTTTGGTACCTGCTTCCACTTGGGGCACATAGTAGGGTCACATATATTGCATATCTTCTTTCTAGGATGCCTGCTGAGAATGGCTCAGTGGGTAGAAGCACTTGTCATGCAGACGTGAGAATCTGAGTTCAAATCCCCAGACTCCATATCAAAGTCGGCCACATAGTGGGAGCACTCACGAACATACATGCACACAGTAAAGGCAGTTTTTCTCTACCCCAACAGGTTTTCTCTGTGACTGAAAGAGCTGGTGTAGTAATTTCCCATAGTGCATTGCTTCTTCCCACCAGTGCAGAGACTGTCCATGGTTTTTTTTTTTTTTTTTTCCTGAGCCCCTAAATCATAGCTGTGGTCATTAATATTGAGAATCTCAGTTGAAACTCTAAAGTGGTTTCTGATAGAGAAAAATGTTAAGCCATCTATCTCTCTTCAGGCTGAATGTTGGCAATGATAATAGAGTCTTCTTAGATTTTTGGTCCAACAAGGAGTCTCCTATTTACATATGTAAATCTGCCTTTATTTAGACAGCCAGTCCCCTCTATAATTTCCCAAGTAAGAGTGACTTACCGGGTAGAGGCTTACACAGAGGGATTAGTGTTAGACAAGATTACCAGAGGGGAAATGAAGTATTTAAGTTATATTCTGATACTGAGTATCACATGATTTGGTTTGTTAATCTGTGTACTCACTGGCAGTTCTGTACATGTATATAATGAATTTCAGTCATTTTCATCTCTCTCTCTCTCTCTCTCTCTCTCTCTCTCTCTCTCTCTCACACACACACACACACACACACACACTCACACACACACACATCCCTCCTTCCTCTTCCATCAAAACTCTTCTCCCCAAGCCAAAACACTTCCATGTCTTTCTGTGACACTCCCACCCCTGTGGCAGGAGCATGCACACACGCATGTGCACCTGCACACACGCACACACCCATTTAACACATACAAGAGAGAACTTTTGAAAGTGATGGTACGTATGGAATGCATATGTGACCACATCCTTCTATTTTATCAACAGAAAAAGGTAAGTTGCACACACATTCCCCTTGGGGCATCAATGCTGTCGTTCACAAAGCCCTTCTGCCCAAATCTAGTTCTGTTCACACCAGAAAACGTTGCAAAAAAAATTTTTTTTTGAAACGGGCGGAAAAGCATGAGTCTTATTTCAAAGGAATTTGAAGTCCTCCTGCCTGGTTCTCTTAGTGGCTTGCAATTTCATTGTTTACATCGGTTGCAGAAAATTGAGAGCCAAATACATTGTACTCGCCATGGGGATTCAATTGCCAACACCCCCCTTCCTTATACAAGAGGCTTTGGGACGTTTCGTTTGTTTCAGCCTTCCAGACTGCCATGCTTTGCACTGATTTCCACATAGATGTATCCTCAACATTACTGTAACGATTTCCATCAGTTCTTGGAGACACACTCGCCATATATATCTATATCTATATCTATATCCATGTAAGAATCACCACCCTGATGTTTGCCAAGTTTTCTCTTGGGCCACATCATCACGATAGAGACTTAGGAGGGTTGTGCAATTCATCTTCTATCTACATGAGGCAGATGAGCAGAATGCAGGCAGCAGCTGGAACCAGGGACCAGTTAATACAGACGAGGACTTAGGAGGCTTGTGTTACCCTGGACCTGGCAGTTCAGGCCATAAAGTACAAATGGCTCAAAGCCAGGCCGTGGGTGCACATTCAAAGCCAGGGTCAAAGGTGAAAGGGAAAGCCAAGTGTCACAGAATCGAACAAGCAGCAGTTGTGGGACACAGGGCAGAAGTTGACATTTTTGAATTTAGCAGAGGGAATAGACCATAAGAGGCCAGTGACCCACACAGACATCGGGCCCCAAAGCACGTACTGCTCACACAAAATGTCTGCGTAAGGGGCCTTAGCTGTCCTTTTGTGTCTAAGCCATTACGAGGCCCCCGTGTCAGCAGGAAACAGCCGCTGTTAGAGGCTTTTCAACCGAGCATAAAATTGGAAACACCTGGTAGAACGGGGGAGCTGGTGGACTGGAGGCACACAGCGGCTCCAGATAACTAGATAAGGACAATGGCCTTCAGCTGGGCTCAGCTGCAGGAATGGCATCGATTTCAGCCATGTGGTTTATTTCAGAAAACTACACACACCTCCCCAAGTCCCCATGGAGCTGACATTTTCTTGCACTGTGATTAATCAGGTTTTGTTCAAAGTGGAAAAAGAAAAAAAAGAAAGAGAGGAGGGGAGAGAGATTGAATTTGGCCAAGCAATGCTTAGATTATAAAATGACAGCAAGGTGACCTGTCCCTCAGCCTCCATCCATACCCCGTCCCCATCGCTACCCCCACCCATGTGCACATCATTCCTGAGGTGCCACTGTCCCCATTGGGAACAAGGATGGAATACAGCTGTCAATGTCCACCACAAAGGCAGGGAGTTTGGGAAGGATTTAGGAAAAGTGGATTTTTTATTTTATTTTTTTATTTTTATTTTTTTTTACTAATTGATCCTTGAAACAGAACTTTAGGCTTGAGTAACCCCCACTCACAGCTTTAATCAATTAAGGACAAAAGAAAAATCGATTCCAGGTTTGGCCTCTCTTGACTCAGAAGAAACCGCAAATGAGGTTGGAAATATGAAGGGTTAAAATGGTTTGGGTGTTTTGTTCCACACCTTTAGTTATCTGACCGCACAACTACATCTGGATGATGGCGCTGGTCTTCCCTGTGGGGTCGTGTGGCTCACACATCACGAGTACAAGCAAACTTGAACCGAGCATGTCATGAACTTGCTAGCTATTTTTGTAATCGGATACTGACCTTAGCTTGGTTGTGCTCAGCCAGCTTAGAACCAATTTTCTTTTCAAAAATGGATTCTCTCTTTCATAGAAAAATCTTGACTGCTGAAATCTAGTGTCCATAATCCAGTGTTAGGCTGGCCTGGGAATTAGATTGTGAAAAAATAAATCAAGTCAGCAAACATTGCAGAATGGGAAAAGGATGATCGCTGTTGGGTAGAGCCCAAATCCAGAGAATTCAGAAAGTGTCGCTGAGTAACTGGCCTAGTCACGTCTTGAACCTGTCTGCATTTGACTTTCACCCAGGGGTCCTAACATCCATTCTTCAGAAAGACAGGGAGGCACTCAATCAATATGATCTGGATGGCAGCAGGCAGGAACAGCATAGTGAATGCTCTGGGGAGTCAAAAGAAAAACAAAATCCAGAAAAGCTGTGCGTGCCTGCCTGCCTGCCTCTCTTTCTTTTCTCCCTCTCTCCCTCTCTCCCTCCCTCCCTCCTTCTTTCCTTTCTTCCTAGCAGAGTTCATGATCTGGATGGAAGGGAAATAAGTAAACACAAAAAGGTGTAAGGAAAGAGAAAGTACGGAACTGCCAATAAGCTGGGGATTGTGAGTGAACTGATGAGGTTGCTTCGAAGGCCCCTGGACCGAGATACCTTCCTCCTCATCTGGTGCTTTTGAAATGACGCAAACTCATTCTTGTGCTTGGTTTGCGGTGGATGCTAATCTCTGATGTCATCCATACTGTCACACATTAACCTTTAGGACGCTGTGCAGAAGTATAATAAAATCGAACAGCAGAACACAAGCTCTTTGAGGGAAAAGATCCAGTTGTTGCTAACACCTATTTTTTTTTTTTTTAATTAATCATTTTGGTGAGCAGAGATGGGTTCCACTGTGGCGTTTTTTTTGTACGTAAGTCATTATACTTCATTGTCCTTATCTTCTTTTAGTCTCCTTCCTACCCACTGCCTTCCTCAGGGCCTAGCCCCCATCGCTGGTCACCGACTTCCCAGTGTCTAAAACAGTGTGTACAGTGGTAGGTGGTGACCAGACACTTAGGGACCTCTTTGGAATTGGAAAGGTAGGATGAAGGCTGAGGGCCTTTTCTCCTTTTCCAGCCTCTTAGGTCTTCTCTGAGAACACAGCCATGGGAATTCAGGGACAACGGTTACCTTCCTGTTGGGGAGATGTCTGCTGTTCCTTTACTAGATGACCATTTCTCTACCCTTCCAGCTTCTGCTTTGTGTCCAGTCCAGGCTGTCACTGACCAGCAGATGCCTACAGGACTGGGTGTTCCTAACCAGGAGCTAATTCTTCTAGCACCTGCCCAGTGCCTTCAAAACACTCCACAAAAAGTCTCTAGATCACAGAGCTCATCTTTTTTTTTTTTTTTTCTAAAAGTGCTGCAAGGCAAGCAAGCAACTTGGCTAGCCTCTTTGCTAGGACTTGTCGTTCCTCAGTGACTCCCTAGAGCCTTGGTTCTGTCCAAGAGCACCTCTCAGCTGTAAGAGGACTGACCTCCACTTTTTGGTTTCGTGGTCCCAACAACTTGCTGTTGCCTAGTTACCCATCAGCTGTAGGTGTGGGGGTCCTCAACAAGAGACCTGGGTCTATTCACAGAGGTCATCTACCCAGTGTGTAGCCGATCTATCTTTCTCTTTCTTTCTCTCTTTCTCTCTTTCTCTCTCTCTCTCTCCCTCCCTCCCTCCCCCTCTCTCTCTCT